>QGOB01001723.1:0-35043 GCA_003313055.1 Termitomyces sp. MG145
CTTGGTGGCCCTGCTGTCGATGAGGGTGGGTAGCGAGTTGGGGAGGCCACCTAATCGGGTGTTGATGACAAAGGATTGGGCGGAGATCGAGCAAAGTCGGTGGGGTGTTGGTGGTGGGGATGCAGGGAGCCCTGGAGCATCTGTACCCAGGGTGAGGTGAAGGGGGATGAGTTTGGAGGAAGGTGTGAGTTGTCAGTGGGGGCGGAGCATGAGGTTTTGCCAGTCAATCTGGGGGTTGGTCGCGTGGAGCCAGGGGAGTCCCAGAATGAGAGGGGCAGTGGTGTGGAGCTTGGTTGTTAATATCAAGACTACTTTACTCATATGCTACCCTATGGTTTATGTACTACCCTTCTGCTAAGTCCCCGGCAAGGTCCTGGCCTGGGACCGTAGCATCTGATTGTCCTCTGGTTAGGTCCCGGAGCAGGTTCTCAGCCCTGGGGTTGTGACAGTTGTCAGGGCGTGTTGGTGCGGGTTGCAGTGGTCTTGCGTCATGCGGGTCGGTGGTTATGGTATGTGGTGGTGGCATCCGTCAATGCCACAGAAGCCGGTGGTCTGGTGACATGCCGACAGTTCACGGGAGGAATGTTGCAGAATGTTATGTGATGGCCGGGATGTCGGGGGTCCGAATGTGCCCGGTGACAGGGAAGCTTTGGGGTGACATGTCCACTGAGATGCCGGAGTTTGGTGATGCCTGGGGGTTTGTCTGGAGATGGCTGTGGATGTTGCCGATGCAGCGTTGTGGGGTTGTCGGTGGCCCTGGAGGTGTGTGGGAAGTGCGGGGGAGGTGTGTGCTGGGGTTGGGGCAGCGTAGGAGGGTCCGGAGATGGCGGGGTCATGACAGAGGCGCTGCAAGCTAGAGGGGGGGGTGATGTAAGGGGACATCCCTTCTTGAGCCCATTCCCTCTTGTCTCCTTTCTTCTTTCTCCTTTCCTTTTTCCCCTTCCTTTTCTCTTCTTCTCCCCTTTAGATATTCTCTGTACATATTGTGTCCACATTTCTGATCACCTGACATTGTTCTCAAGGTCATCTGATCTCTTCCTGGTCATCTGACCCTTTTCTGACCACCTGACTTGCCAGAGTCACCTGATGGACATTACCAATCCATTCTCTGGCAATGTCCGAGTTTTTCATCTTTTATTCCCACACTCCTTTTTCAGTGGCTTATGTGTACTATACAGTTGATTCCCATGCTTCTGGAGCCCCAGAAGCATCCACATCCTGGCATAGGGACTCCTCAGACTTATTCTCTTTGGATATCCCTCTGCCATGTGAGTAGCTAGCCCTGTACACTGTAGCCACTTGCTAATACATCTTTGGATATCCCTCTGCCAGTTGTGTGAGTTCCACAGCTCTCTAAGGTCACCCTTACACAAGCTTACCATCTCTGTCGGCAAACTCTGCTCTCTCTTGAACGACATCCGTAATCAGTTCAGAAACACAGTTACGTCTAGACAAACCATGCCTCCTAACGTTACTGCTTTCCAGGAATCTACTGACATCCTTGACAACGCTCTGCCTTCATTTTCCCTTAACGACACCCCCGCTACCGACCCTCCACTTACTGACGCCGCCAGAGCCCAAGTCACTTTAATAGACCCCGTGGAAGCATACATCAAATCGCTACTACCTGGCAAGGAGCCGGTTACACTAACGATTGCTCAGGAATCTCAGGCAATTTGGTCTATCATGCTCTTGGTTGATAACTGCAAGGAAATTGAATGTATAGTGGATAGCAGCTCCCAGATCATCTCCATGTTTGCTGAAGTCGCTAACTATCTCAGCATATCCTATGACCCCAGCATCATCCTGAACATGCAGAGCGCTAATGGTACTATGGACAAATCCCTTGGTCTAGCTTGTAACGTCCCCTGCACCATTGGCGGTATCACATTATACCTTCAAATTCATGTTCTACAATCTCCCACCTACAATATTCTGCTTGATCACCCCTTTGATGTCCTTACCAAGAGTACTGTCGACACGCTTAGCGAAATGGAGACTACAATAACAATATCGGACCCCAATACTGGACTTCATCACACAATCCCTACATTTCCCTGCAGTCAGCACAAGCCACAGAAAGTTCAGCCCAAGTATAGTGCTGGACTGCCCCATTGCTTTTGCCACCACCCTCATAGTTAATGACTCTGAGGAAGACTTAGCAGTCGTCCTCAACTACGACCACCAAAAGCACTCTGTTATAGTGCATTCGCTGTAGTACTTGGCTAAAGCAAGATACTGTAGTTCTGGGGCTTGGTAGTAAATCACACTAAACCGTTCTAATGCGACAAGTTTTTGTATTGATATATATATACTAGTTTCCTGACTATAAGTCCGAAAACTAAAGTAGAGGTTTCTCAATGAACTCCAGCCTAAGTGATTCACTCCCTGGGAACCACCGAGCCTTTATCTACTAATTGCCTGTTGATTCTAACCTATTTCTACTCTATTTATACTGTTCTAATGGGTGCACAGACCATCTTTCCATGTGACTTGAGAATTCTATAAGTAGATTACTATATCCCTTTTCCATTGAATTCCCTAGAAACATTGCCTATTTTCCATCCATCCGCCATGTTCCGTTACCAATAAGTTAATCGATAACCCTTTCCTGCATAGAACATGATAGACTCATAAAGAATTTCCGGAGTTTCACTGTTTCCATGAAACATTCATGTTCTGAAGAGGGAACAATAACATCAGTCCCTCCTGCTGCCTCAAGACCTAATATTCTGTCCCTTCCACCTATCCCTTCATATTCCATGACTTCTGATGCTTCTGGGGCTTGCCTGACAAGTCCTAGAGTCACCATATTCCGGAGTTCTTCCACTTCTAGGAAAACATTCATGTTTCTTGGAAGGACATGAATGTACTTGTTCCAGCTGTTTGAAACATACTAGGAACATATTCATCCAATACCCTTCTTCCTAACATTCATATTTCCATGTAGTCCGATGTCCTGACTTTTCCTGAGCCAGCCCTTTTCCTTCTGTCCTCTAGAGTATCTGATAGTTCACCTTGTTCTGACATATCAAATACTCTCTTGAACTCAGAGCTTTCCCCAGCTCTTCCTAAGTCTTCCTACTTTGTTCCCTATGTTTCCTGATCTTCCTTCAATTATTATTAATCCATCCCATTCATTCTGGTGGCAACCACATTTCCTCTTTTGATCATCTTTCCTTATGAGTCTTTCCCCTAGTCAGAATCATTCCTAAAATTCTTTCTCCTTGTTCCGGACTATTCCCCCTTATTCCTATGGTTCCCCTCTTTCCTTCTTTGCCTATTTTCGATGATTTGACATTCCGGACCTTCCTATCTTTTTATTCCATGGAGTAAGATGTCAGATTCTTTGATTATCTCTTGATTAGAGATATCTGGCAGAGATCTGCTATGTCCACCATTCCAGCAATAATAATCGATATTTAATTGCCCATTTTTCGTCCCCCTGCCTGTCAGAATACTCTATTATCTTATTAGCCCTTCAGCAATGTGAATTATTTAAGTTTTCCCATGTTTTCTGGTTTCTGAGGAGTTGTCTGCCTGTTATGCCTACAGTTTTCAGCACATAGTATGGTTTGTTTTAACCAGGACTTATGACTTTAGACATAGAGTCATATCATCACATACCCCGCTCGATCCCAAAATATTAGAAAACCCAAAAACAGTTTCCGACAATCTCTCTCTTGCCTATTTATATGCGACCGCTAGCAACCTTACCGAGACCGTTATCCTGCTGCACTCTTACTTCATTTCCACCAGTCTCTCTGATTCCTCAATTCTTGGTCAAGCATCTGGAATGCTTGATACCCTCTCAGCCCCCATTTATGTTAACATCCCATTCCCAGCCATTTACGCTGCCGCCAAGCCAAAATGCAAAGGAGTCCAAGTCAAGAAGAAATATAAGCCAGTCATGTTGAAGACCAAGCCCATCACTAGCCAGGTTAGCGAAGACTTTTGAATCAAACAACATATCCTTGGCAACCCCTTAGCAAATATACCCAAGCTTGATCCTAACCCCCTTCCCTTCTTACCAACTCCTCGCTTTACTGAAGACTGCAAAGCGACTTTTGCTAAGGAACACAATATCGGCTTTCTTACTCAAGATGAGCTTAACATACTCGTGGACCTTGTCGCTAAGCAACAAAATGCTTTCACCTGGGAAGACTCTGAAAGAGGCAGCCTACAACCCGACTTCTTCCCTCCCATTTGCATACCAACCATCCTTCACATCTCTTGGGTTCAGCATAACCGACTGATACTGCCAGGCCTTGAGAAGGAGATCTGCAAGATCATTTGTAGCAAGATCCAAGCAGGCATTTACAAACCTTCAAACTCCGCTTACCGGTCCCGCTGGTTCTGTGTCTTGAAGAAAAATGGTAAACTTCGCCTAGTCCACAGTCTCGAACTGTTAAACCAAGTCATGATCCGCAACTCTGGAGTTCCCCCTTTCCCCGATCACATTGCTAAATCCTTTGCTGGCTGCATTTGTGATGCTACCCTTGACCTCTATGTTGACTATGATGAATGCATTATCAACCCCACCTCCTGCGACTTAACGACTTTCCAAACACCATTTAGCGCTCTCCATTTAGTAATGCTACTGATGGGATGGACTAACACTATGCCCATCTTCCATGACAACATCACCTACATCCTCCAGCCTGAGATCCCCCATAATGCACTTAGCTTCATTGACGACATTGGCGTTAAAGGCCCGAAGGACTGGAAACTCATTAATGGCACACCCACTAAGCATCCCAACAATCCCAACATTTGTTTAGTGCTTTGAGAGTTCTTTGAGCTCCTAAACTGTGTCCTTCAGCAGATGAAGTACTGTGGTGGTACCTTCTCCAGTCATAAACTAGTCCTTTGCGCGCCTATGTTCAAGATCCTTGGTCACGTTGGTATCCCTAATGGCCAAGTCTCTGACAAAAACTGTTTAGCGCTATTGGACCACTGAGGCCCTTGCCAGTCATTAACCAAAGTCCGTGCCTTCCTAGGTACCGTTGGAGTCCTCCAGATGTTCGTTAAGAACTTTGCCCATCGCGCCCATCATCTAACAAAACTCACCTGTACTGGAGTTCCCTTCGAATTTGGACCTGACCAGCTTAACGCCCAGAAAGACCTTGTTAAGGCCTTGCATGATGCTAAACCCCTCGTTCCTATTGACTACAAATCCGACGACCCCGTTATCTTAGCGGTCAACTTCCTACATAGCGGTCGGTTTCTACCTTTGCCAGTGCACTACCAATAATTGTAAACAACATTGCTATAACCATTTTGGCTCCATTACTCCTAACGAACGCAAAGCTTGCTTCAGTCAGCCCAAGTTTGAGCTTTATAGTTTGTACTGAGCCTTGCAGGTGCTACGCATGTACCTCCTAGGCATTAGAAACCTTATTATCGAAGTCAATGCTCACTACATTAAAGGTATGCTACAGAACCCTGACATTCAGCCCTCAGCTAGTATGAACTGCTGGATCATGGCTATCCTTATGTTCCACTTTGAGCTTGTCCACGTTAAAGGAACCTTCCATGGACCCGATGGACTCTTGCGACAACTGTTACAGCCTACTGACCCTCCCTCAGACAATACCGACAACGACTTCTTTGAAGATTGGGTTGACCGCATGCACAGATTTATGCACCATGTGCAGTTACCAACCACCTTTGCCTACACCACCCCTCATATACCCCCATTTGCCCATTACCTTCTGACTCTAGCAACATTTGTTAATAACACTGTCCCCCTTACCAAAGTCTCAATTCCACCCGTTACCAACCCCCTTTCCTACGACAACGTCCCCTGCTCCCCCAAGGCTCTTTCTGGCGACAAAAGAGTTCAACTTGTTAAGCAGTGGCTTACCGACTTCAAGCAGGGCCTTGACAACAAAGCCCTTGCTACCTTCCTTCACTATGCTAGCAGCTTCTTCCTTGCTAACGGCAAACTTTGGCAATGCAATTGTAACAGTGAACACAAGCTCTTCATACCGACCAACTCACGACTTTGCATCCTACACGCTATGCATGACGACCTTGGACATCGTGGTCTGTTCGCTATGAGAGCCGCCCTGCTGGAGCGCTTTTGGTGGCCCCAGGTAGTGGCCAATATTGTTTGGTACATCCGCTTGTGCCACATTTGCCAAGTCCACCAAACAACCAAAGTCCTCATACCACCTACCATTGCTATCCCTGCTGCCCTCTTCAGCAAAATCTATATTGACACCATGTTCATGCCGCCTTTGAACAAGTTCAAATACATCATCCAAGGATGCTGTTTGTTAATTCACTATCCCAAGTTTTGCATGCTTGCTCAGGAAAATACCGATGCTATTGCTAAATGGCTCTTCGAGGACATCATCTGCCGATGGGGCACCCTTAACAAAATCATTACCAATAACAGTCCTCCCATCATCAAAGCCATTGCTTACCTTGCCAAGAAGTACCATATAAACCACATTCACTTATCTGGTTACAATAAATGTGCTAATGGTATTGCCGAACAACCTCATTTTGACGTTAGACAAGCCCTCTTCAAAGCCATTAACGGAGACCAGTCCAAGTGGAGTTCAGCCGCTTACTCTGTCTTTTGGTCAGAGCGCATTACCATCCGCCGCCGCATGGGCTGTTCCCCTTACTATGCCACTACCAGTACCCATCCCTTGTTCCCCACCAACATTGTAGAGGCAACCTACCTCCAGCCACCTCCCGATTCCTTGTTAACGACTACAGACCTCATTGCCTGACATGCCATTGACCTCCAACACAGACAAGCCAATCTCAACCGTTTACACGATACAGTTCTTACTGCCTGCCAGTTAGCTGCTCTCCGTTTTGAACAAGAGCATGCCACTACAATTCGAGACTATGACTTCAAGCAAGGAGACCTAGTATTGATGAGGAGCACACAAATTGAAGTCACCCATAACAAGAAGATGCGACCTCGATACTTAGGACTGCTAGTGGTAATCTCATGTAACCGAGGAGGCACTTACATTCTCTGCAAACTGGATGGATCAGTACTCCACCGACCAGTAGCTGTAAGGGAACAATCACATTCTGCGGTCTCCAACTCTCGTTCCGGCTTAGTCGTATGTATTACATTTCTCTAGTTTATGGACCAACCGCCGGGGCCCAGCCCCTGCTCCCTCCCATCACCATTAGTCAGCTTGTATGAGTCATCAGACCTTTATTCTCCTTTTGATGTATTGATTGATAATTATCACTTACATACCAGGGCCCACTTATTACATAGCATTAGTCATAGCACAGCCACTGATGTAGTATATATAGCTGATCTGCAGGATAGCATATTCTCAGATCGATCAATAGCAGTGTCTTCAGGCCTATCCATTGACCGACTGTCTGCTCTTTAGTGTTGTCCTCTCTTGCTTGCGCTATCTCTTGTGTGTCCCACTTGCCTTGTTGCTGCTGCTTGTTAGCTTCACCGTTTGCTCGCTGCTGCCCTTGCTCACCACGACCCCTGAGTTTGGCCTCGCCTGGTGAGGAGTATCCCACATTCCGAGATCCCCTTACAGGTTGAACGATTTCCTAGTTGCCTGCCTCTTTAGCCCGCAACCCCCACCCTATCTCCTACCTAGTTTGGGCTCACCCAGCTAGTTCATTGGTCTCCTCCTATGTCATCTCAATCGTTGGACCCCCCTATTCCATTTAACCCTGTCCCGCCTTCTGGTAGTGCCATGCCCCAGGTGAACCTTGGTGATCCACAGGCTATGCCACACTGGACTGCCGATTGGTATTCTACTATGCAGCAGTTACAGCTTAGCTATCTCTCTCTGCCATCGAGCACAGGCTAGCGGCATTGGAATCTGGGCATATTGTTGCAAGTGCTCGAACTGCTGAAAAGCAAAAGACAGTGCCCCCAACATCTTCTGCTCATCCTCCCCCAGGCTTAACAAAAAAATCCTCTACCATGCCCCCCTCTCATATCCCCTGACGGGTAGTGTGCTCTAACCCTAATGCTTCCCTGGCCATCCCCCAAGCTCGGGACTTGCCCCCTACGGATGGAAAGACTCCTCATTACAAATGCGCGCTCAAGCTTCCCGACTCTCTTGTTGCCCACGTTGTAAGGGCGACCTCAGAGAGCTGTGGAACTCACACAACTGGCAGAGGGATATCCAAAGATGTATTAGCAAGTGGCTACGGTGTACAGGGCTAGCTACTCACCTGGCAGAGGGATATCTAAAGAGAATAAGTCTGAGGAGTCCCTATGCCAGGATGTGGATGCTTCTGGGGCCCCAGAAGCATGGGAATCAACTGTATAGTACACATAAGCCACTGAAAAAGGAGTGTGGGAATAAAAGATGAAAAACTCGGACATTGCCAGAGAATGGATTGGTAATGTCCATCAGGTGACTCTGGCAAGTCAGGTGGTCAGAAAAGGGTCAGATGACCAGGAAGAGATCAGATGACCTTGAGAACAATGTCAGGTGATCAGAAATGCAGACACAATATGTACAGAGAATATCTAAAGGGGAGAAGAAGAGAAAAGGAAGGAGAAAAAGGAAAGGAAACAGGAGAAAGAAGACAAGAGGGAATGAGCTCAAGAAGGGATGTCCCCTTACATATCCACCCCACTCACCATCAAAATCCCATAACCTTAACGGTTTTCAATAAGCCCGCATTTCTATTGTTTCGTTTTCCTTGCCATCTTTACTTACTCCATTTCTATTCATCATAGACTTTCTTTCTACATACGCTTTCTGACATACACACCTACTGTTAAGCTCTTTATTTTATCTCTTCTAACTTGTCACCACCAATCCCCATCCGCCTTTCATTAAGACGCAGTTGTTAAGTGACGTTGCGCAAGCACTATGATGATCTACTGAGTGTTTACCTTTTTCAAACCATTTATTTCTTTTGCTTCGACCTTTCACTATTTGTTTCACCTTTATCAGGCCAATATCTTAGCGGTCGGGCCAGACTCCAAGAAAAATCTTTTATTTGAAAGACCCCTTAAGGGGGTCAGTCGGCAACAATGATAAAACAAAACTAAATTAAAATTGTTTTTTTTAGGGCGAGGGGGAGGCGAAATCATGCGACGGCAGCTCCCTATCCCAAGATCCTCCTCAGTGCTCCTCTGTCACACTGACCTCGGCCTGCCAGGCAACGTAGGCGTCACAGTCGTCCTGGTACCGTTCCAAGGCCCCTTCTGCCCTCCTCAGCATGCTGTACCGCGCCCGCGCTGCCCACAGGTCATTCTCCACCGCTGTTATCTCCATGCTCATCAGACAACAAATCTCCGCCGCTCATGCCTTGTACTTCTCCAGGTCTCCCCAAGGATCGAATGGCAGCGGCACTGGTAAGTCCTCATTGAGCCAGAGGATTTCCTCCTCCTCCACAGATGCGCGGGGAGGAGGGCCAAAGTTAACCAGCTAGCGAAAAAGCTGTTAGCATTAACAAGGCGCTTCGAGAGCAGACACTTATCGCTCTTCTCACCTCTGGAGCCCCAGTCGCATCACTCATCTCCACCTCCGGCATATCCATTTCTACCAGTCTGTTGTTAAAGCAAAAGCAACCGTTAGTGGCAGAACAAAGCAGGAAAGTGATATCTTACCGGCTTCCACTGGGCCCTGCTACCAGCCCAGCCCCCTCTGCAACCTCATCACCACCCAAACTCCTCTTGATGGCCATTGCCACTGCCGCCCTCTCCGTCAGAGGAGTCACCTTCTGAATTTCCTCAGCCGAGCCCTCTTCTTTGTCCGACTCCACCTGGCACTGTTTAGAATCCTTGATGGGTACTGGGGTTTCATCATCACTTGAGTTTACTACTGACTGGCTCTTGGGGCCTTTGTTCCTCGCGGGTCTTTTCCCCTTGTTCTCATCCTCCCCATCACCGGCCCCCTCCTGGCACATTGGTAAACTTAACAATGTCCTGTTCACTGCGATGGCCTTACCGGCCGCGTTGAGCTCCCGCTGCCCTTCCAGATACTGCCTCGCCGCTCACACCAAAGCTGCACCCTCCACTTTCTTCCCTTTGTGACCCCTGCAGCAACCTCGTAATGACTGCCCCCGTGCCGAACAACCCTTGCTGACCTCGTTACAACGGTAACATGGGAAGTTACTGGTTGGGTACCAGCAGCCTTCCGGGTCGTTAATGGCCCAGCAGCCATCGCACTACCGACAGAGCTGTTAAGTCAAAACGATAATCGAAAGGAGCAAAATACTTATCGCTCCTACCCTCTCACAAAAGGCGGTCCTAGCGGCTGGCACCACTAGCTTCCTCTCCTTTGGCTTCCATCCCATCAGCCACCTCCCTCTCTCTGGAGGTAGAGATAGAGACTATGGATACACAGTGTACACAGCAAGTCCAGGCCCTTCTGGATAGCGGGGCCACTGGACTCTTCATGGACATCGCATTTGTCAAGAGGCATCAGCTGACCACCTGACCATTGACCCGACCCATTCTGGTATACGACATTGACGGTACCCTCAATGAAGCTGGCTCTATCCGGTGTGTGACAGAGTGTATCCTCCGCTATTGCAACCATGCAGAACGGGCAGTGTTTGCCGTCACTAGTCTAGGGAAGCAGGATATCATCCTAGGCTACACCTGGCTGCACCTGCATAACCCGGATATTGACTGGTGGGAAGTCAAAATGAGTCAATGTCCACGTCAATGCTCTACCTGTGTGGAGGAAGCCCGATTGGAACGTCGTGCACGTGCCCGAGAGCGAGCCTCAGTCCAAGCCTGCCGATGGGGTCTCCTGCCCTACTCTGACCTAGACCTGTTGGACCCTCCTCCCTTAGCATTCCCTTGTAAGGAGGCCTCTCACAAGGATGCTTGTAGGGATGGAGGAGACCCCAAACCAGAACAGGCTGGCAGTAGCAGCCTACCGGGAACCCTAGAGCCTGACACTCCTGACAAAGTCATTGAGGAGGGTGACTGGATCCTTGCCGCCTTGCCACCCCAATCATTGGACGTTGCAGAGGTCCATGCCTGTCAGACCACGTTGCAGCGTCTGGCAGAGGCCTTCACCTGGAACATGCAACCAAAGTCCTTCCGAGATGCCGTACCAGACTACCTTCATGACTTTGAAGACATGTTCTCCAAGACCTCCTTTGACTCCCTCCCAGAGCACAAGCAGTGGGATCATGCCATAGAGTTAGTTCCTGATGCAGAGCCCTCAAACTGCAAGGTCTACCCACTTGTGCCAAAGGAGCAGGATGAGCTGGATGCCTTCCTCCAGGAGAACCTTGAGTCTGGTAGAATTTGCTCTTCCAAGTTGTCCATGGCCTCCCCCGTCTTCTTCATCAAAAAGAAGGATGGCTCCCTCCAACTGGTGCAGGACTATCATGTGCTGAACGCCCTCACTGTCAAGAATTGCTACCCCCTCCCCCTCATCTCCGAGCTCATCAATAACCTCTGAGATGCATGGTATTTCACCAAGTTAGATGTCTGCTGGGGCTATAACAACGTGCGCATCAAGGAAGGAGATGAGTGGAAGGCCGCATTCTGGAAAAATTGTGGGCTGTTTGAACTGCTGATCATGTTCTTTGGCCTCACCAATAGCCCAGCTACATTCCAGACCATAATGAATGACATCTTCCATGACCTCATTGCAGAAGGAGTGGTGTGCATGTACCTTGATGACATCCTCATCTTTACCAAGACCTGAGAGGAGCACCACCGCATTGTATGCTTGGTTCTGGAACGACTCTGCCAACACCAGCTCTATCTCAAACCTGAGAAGTGCGAGTTTGAGCAGACCCAAGTGGAATACCTTGGACTCATCATCTCACATGGAACAGCAGAGATGGACCCGGTGCCTCAGACTTATTCTCTTTGGATATCCCTCTGCCAGGTGAGTAGCTAGCCCTGTACACTGTAGCCACTTGCTAATACATCTTTGGATATCCCTCTGCCAGTTGTGTGAGTTCCACAGCTCTCTGAGGTCGCCCTTACAATTACTGACAATCATCTTAATGACTGAGCTCCCTCTACAGCCCCCAACTGGTGGCTGACAATTGATTGTAACCGTGTTACCAATGACCCAACAATCATAAATTTATTTTCACTTACAATTTTCACTTACAATTTTCACTTACAATTTTCTTTCCCAATCTACTTACAATTTTCTCATATTACTTACAATTTTCCTATTCAATAGCGGCCCCTGACATGTGTTATCACATGCAACTGCTATGCTTACTGTCTCTTACCAGTTTCCCCTTTTATTACCTTACTTACTATAAATACTGCCCTGTCAGTAGCTAAACATAATCAAATTGTACCAGAGTCTAGTCCCCGTTTCAGACCACGCTTCAGATCTCTTTTGCTCTCGCTTTGCTACTGGCTGATTTGGGTTTACCCAGTCCAGTCTCCTCTCGTTCGCTCTCTAAGCTTGATGGTATCATTAAACTTAGCACTTGTTGCTCTTGCTAAGCACCATACGGGTGCCCTAGTCAAGCCTTCATTAACACTAGCACCTACAGCTAGCAACTTGTATATTTCCCTTAACTCCACCTTTACTTCTTAATGACCTTCTGGGTCTTGATTCATAGATCTCCCACCGCTGCAATTTGGTAGCGACACTAATGACCACACCATTACCTCTTACCATTGCATCTCACTTGCTTACCAACTCTGACCTCACAACTCCTTACTAGGTTTCTGGGACTTTGCTTGACTCCTCTCACACACACATAACACTACTACTTGCTAGCTACCCTATCTAGTTGGTCTTGTTAGTTGTTTCCTGCACGGCAGCTAGGCAGCAAGTCAGCACAGTAGCGTGCTGCCTCACCTACGCAGGCCTCCTCTGCAGCAGTGGGTTCACAACAGAAAAGACAGGCAAGTTCAACTCTAGTCTCAACCTTTCAAGAGGCTGCATCGCATTCCTCCCCACCTACATGCATCACGCTACCAGCATCAAAAACAGACCCCTTCCACAAAGGCATCACTATCACCATAGCAGTCCAGATTTCCCACTTGCCCCATCACCGCGCTCAAGGCCATGTTCAGAGAGATTCCCCATGGCCCTGATGCACCCCTCTTCAAGCAACCAGATGGCAAGCCCCTCTCATACACCTGCTTTGTAAAAATCATCCACGATGCTCTCGCTCTCGCAGGCTTCAAGCCCAACCTTTACGCAGGGCATAGCTTTTGCAGGGGGGCCACATCAGAAGCTGCAGCCGCGGGGTATTCAGACTATGAAATCCAGCTACTAGGCCAGTGGCGCAGCGATGCCTACAAACTATATCTTGAAAACGATCCGAACTGCATCCTCCACCTATCTTTTCTACTTCATCTGGCCCGTACTCAGGTTGCCCCTTTCGAACCTCCGGCTCTTTGTGGCTTCACTGCCATGGCTTGAGTACTCGCCCTCTCTTCCGGGAGGTCGGCTCGAGAACTCCTGACTCAGAAATACATTATTTCTCACGCAACACACCACGACCGACTTAAGCCGCTCAATATACTAGCCTCACTCCTCTCAACCAGTCCGTCTCACATCAATCGTGCGCCCGCCACGGTGGATGAACCCAGTGAACCGTGTGGAACGAACCGCGTGACTACTTATATAAGCTCAAATGATCGATGACGGCACTAGAGCAGTTAAGTGGACCCCCTTGAGATTTGCCACAACACGGCGCATCTACCCTCGGCATGTGGTGGCTTGACCCTGGAAAGGAGGTTTTGAATGTGGTGTGTTTGCAACTGAAATTTATTCCTTGGTCGTTTCGGAATCAATATTTCTGCCAGCTGTTCAATCGAATTCTGGCTCCGTATGTTGAGAATCTAGATCTCAACCAGGTAAACTATGGAATTGGACAAGGTACGCTGGCATATGCTATGATTCAACGCCCTCTTTACTCTATTCAGGTCAACTTACTCTCCATAATTTACGACTGAAGAAGGATGCTCTGGACAAGTTTCGATTGCCAGTGGATGTTCTTCAAGGTACGTGGTTAGAAAGAGGGGTCGTTCATATCCAACGTATTGATATCTCATCCAGGGCACCTGGGAAAACTCCGTCTCTCTCTGCACTGGTTGAACCTTGGCAACCAACCGGTCGAAATACTAGTTGAAGACGTATATCTCCTTGTCGTCCCTTCTTCTCAAACCTTGCACGATCCTCAAGAGGACGAGAAAAGAGCACACGCTGCAAAGCTCGAGAGATTAGAACATGCAGAATTGCTTCGCATGCGTAGTCAAACAGAGATTTCAGGTACGACATTTGAAAAGCCGGAAACACAGACCGTAATTTACTCTTCAAGGTGATTCTGCACAAAGTCAGGGACTATGGGAATCTCTCATTGCCAAGGTCATCAACAACCTACAGATAACCGTTAAAAACATTCACATGCGATATGAGGATAACCTCAGTGTTCCAGGCGTACGTTCTCCTCTTTTAACCTTGCCTTTTCTGACACCTCTGCATAGCACCCATTTGCAGCCGGAGCTACTCTATCCGGATATACTGCCGTTTCTGTCAATGAAGATTGGGAACCGGCATTTATCGAAAGTACCGCCGGGGCCATACACAAGGTATAAAAAATCATCGAATATGACTTGTTTTCTTACCATTGCATGCATAGTTGGCGAATTTGCAATCATTGACATTGTACTTCGACACAGATTCTCGTAGTCTGGCTGAATTGTACCCTGCTGAATTCAAAAAGAAATTTTTTGACATGGTTAGCCTTTGTTTGTTTCACATCTACTTTGCTGATTTTCTCAGATATCACGCGGAGAACGTGATAGCCCCCACCAGTACATTCTCAAGCCAGTCTCTGGGGAAGGCCGTGTAAGCCTTCGTCCTTGTTCTATTCGTCTCTTGACGCTTTTTAGGTCATCGTCAATCATAAAATCAATGAGAACACCCCTCGATTTGATGTTCAGCTGATTTTTGACGAGATAGGTGTCGCTCTTGACGATAACCAATATCGGGATATCATTTCTCTTCTTGATATGTACCATGTTTACGTGCGCCAGCGCCAGGTGATCTGTCTTTTTGCACACCCGATCGGAAATATTAATATTCTGTCTAGTATAATAAATATCGACCTCAGGAGCAATTTAAGAGCATCGGAAAAACTCGTCTTCTATTTGCAGCTACCGCAGTTTTAGAAGGCATCCGTGAACGTAACCACAAGTGGACATGGAGTTACTTTGCCGAACGCAGAGACGACAGGAATAAATACATTGACCTCTTCGAGAAGAAGACTTTAAGCGTACTTGCGAAGGCGGTAAGTTCCCTCTTAACCTTTCATGATCTCTTCTAATTCCCTATGCTAGGAAATGCATGATATCGAAGCCCTTGAAAGAAAATTGTCATACGAAGACATCCGTCTCTACAGGTCCCTCGCGCGTTCACATCTGCGCAAGGACCAAGCTTTGCGCAACAGGCTTGAGAATGCAAGACGAATTCAAGCATCACAGCAGAGTTGGACTAGTTGGCTTTGGGGGTCGTCAACAAACGCAACCTCAAATGAGGATTCTGCCTTTACTACAATGACAGAAGATCAACGGAAAGAATTGTATGCCATCCTTGATTACGATGAAAAAGAAGCTGTTAGGGAATCGTTACAATCACCACGCGATTCTCTCAAGGCTCGAATTTCTGCAAAATTGAACAAGGGATCATTCACTCTCAGGACCAATCCTCTCGGTGATGTTCAGGATGTTATATCGGTCGTTTTCGACATATTCCAGGCCAGTTTTCTACAGCGACCCGACAACTTTGAAGCTTCGATATCGTTGGGAGGATTAGGGGTTTTTGATAACACTACATCCGGGAGCCTTTATCACCAAATTGTCCGTGTGAAGGACTTAAAGAATGATGCTGCAAACGCCATCCTCGGCGTAGGCGGAGAAGAGCCGCAAAATGGCCACTTCTTCTTTGTCAAGTTCGAAAAGAATCCTCTGGATGAGAGAGCAGACAGCACCTTGACTATGCATATGCGTCACATGGAGATCGTCTACCATAGGAGCTATGTGGAAGCTATTTACAAGTTCCTGAAACCCCCCGCTAGTCAGTTGGAGTCAATCGAAGCTCTTTTGGTCGGTTAACATTTATATCTCCTGTATATCGTCATTCTGACGAAATTTAGAGCGTCGCTAGCCAAACGTTCGAAGGTCTGCGTAAAGAAACGCGAGCTGGCCTGGAATTTGCGTTGCAAACTCACAAAACGATTGACATCCATGTCGACATGAATGCGCCTGTCATCATCATCCCAGAAGAGTGCGTTAACGGTATACTCCTCATTGCGTTACTGATTACTTTACGTAGTGTGACGTCTCACGATTGCAAACACTTGATTATTGATGCGGGGCACATTTCGATCGAGAGCGACTTGGTTGACAAGAGTGCCATTGAGTCTATCCACTTAAAGCGCAACAAGAAATATGAGGATCAAGATTACGAATATCTTGAATCTCTTATGTATGATAAAGTTTTGCTGAAGTTGGATGCAGCTCAGGTATGTCATGACTACTGTTAATCACATAATACTCATTCCCCCCAGTTCATCATTGGTAACAAACTGCAGACATGTCTGGACGCCCTTGATAGTAGTTCCAGAGATTCTTTGCATCTTTTGGAACGGATTAACATTGATTTACAAGTTCAGAACTCGATCGTTCCAGCTGTTCTAAGCCTTGCGCGCTTCAAGGTTTCTGGCAAGCTTCCATCGCTCAAAGTCAACTTCTCCGACACGAAGTACAAAGCTTTAATGCGACTGATAGATGTTTGCATACCCAAATTTGGGGATGAAAAGGAGTCTCAAATTGGTTTGTCTGGCCCGATGGGGAACTCAATGGGTGTTTCCTTCCCATTGCCGCATGCGCTATTTGGTCCTGATCCCCAATATAATGTGGAAATTGATGGTGATGTGGGCGACGATGATAACGACGACGACGGATCTCATGAAGATCTATTCTACGAAGCCGATGACGGATCGAGCGGGGTACGTTGTCAGGGGAAATTGTGACCTCGAATACTATCTGATATCCGGATTACAGTTCCCGGGACTACATCAATGTATTTTTGAACTCACATTTAAAGTGGACAACCTTAGAGCGACGATTTCCAAGTCCATTTCAGACGACGTGGAGAAGCCCCTGGGTGATATCTCTTTTGAACGTTTCATGCTCGCTCTCGTTCTCTCGGAATATGACATGAAAATCGACATCAGTCTTCGGTTTGTTCTTCAATCTTTCCTCTTTGTGTCTTCGTTTGACTAGCGCATTTTTAAAGATCTCTCGCTTTGAATCTTGTCCAACCTGGCATGCTACAGCCCCTTAAGTTCATGTCCTCCGCGAACACGAGTCCTTCACTTGAGGGTCATCAAGACCTTCTCTTTGTTACTTATACCCAAGTGCAGAAAGGATCTCCCGAATTTGCGACTGTCTTCGACAGTATCGACCAAAACATCGATATCAGGGTCTCTACTTTCATATTTTGCGCCGCACCAGAGCCAGTCATCTCTCTGTATGACTTTGTGATGACGACATTTGTGCCTCAGACGGGCCGTCGATCCTCGGCTCACGAGGTCCAAGCTACCCATGATATCAAGCAATCAAAGAATGGTGATGATGGCAAAATGCGAATTTTTGTGAAACTCGCAAGTGTACAGGGTACAGTAATCAAGGCGTCTTTATTCTCATATCTAACATTTTATATGAAACAGTCATTTTGGTCCACGAATTGCGAAGTCTTGCTACCCTTTCTTTGTCTACTGCTGATGTAACGGTCTTCTTACGACCTCAAACCCTTTGCGTCACAGGTCGATTGGGTAGCCTTGCTTTCAGCAATGATACGCGAACGTACACCATACTCGAAGAATTCAATCACATTATCTCTATCGAAGGCCAAAATTTCGCCGAATTCCGATATCAAACTTTTCACCCCTCTGAGGAATCATATGCAGGGTTTCAATCCTTGGTGTATCTTAAAGCCGCTTCAGTGAAGCTTCACTATCTAGAGCAGCCTCTTCGTGATATTTGTCTCTTTGTCGCTAGGCTCGCCAAACTCAAAGGTTTCTACGACGCCGCTGCCCAAGCTGCCGTACGTGTCCAATCAGCATCAAGTACAGAAAGAATGCATTTTGAAGTTTCTATCAAAACTCCCATCCTCGTCTTTCCCTCGGACCCATCTAAATCGCGGGATACTCTCGTGATGAAACTGGGAGAGATCAGTGCGCGCAATTCCTTGGATTCAGTTATGAACAAGATTGCCGCTAGCCTTTCTGGAGTGCAACTTGTATCATCTCTATATTATGATCAACCTTCGACGTTGAAGATAATTGAAAACATCGATATCGGTGCAGACATCGTTCAAACGACTGGTATCGATCGCGAAACTGATGCTGATTACCCAGACACAAAGGTCAGTTCATTTAACACCATGGATTCCCCAGAACTTACTTGACATTGTAGATTGTCGTCAAAGTCTCGGATGTCAAACTCCATCTCACCCAGGTACAGTATGATCTGATCGTTCGGCTCTCACAATCCATCCCAAAAGTGCTGGAGAGACCGTCAAACGAACCTCCCCCCCTTTCTTCATCAGCATCTTCCGTTGACACGAGGACGTTGTCGGAAGCTGCTGTCAACTTGGAGCCCGAACTCAGGATGGTATCCACAGCTTTTGCAAAACGGACATGGACATCCATCGACCTCATTGTTTCAATTGATTCCATTAAGCTTCACCTTTATGACGTTGATGCGATTGCAGAAAAGAGTTTGAAAGACCATGGAATCGCTAGAATTTCTCTCAACGATAACACTCTCCGCCTTAAATTGCTTTCAGATGGCTCAGGGGAAGCTCAAGTCGTTCTACGATCTTTCACGATGAGCAACACCCGCCCTGGAAACACCAAGTTCCGAGAGATCATACCTGCTGCACAGCATGACCGAAATCAATTCATGATACTCTATACTATGTCTGGTGGAACTGACAGTGTCCTGGTTCTCTCCGTTGATTCACCCAAAGTCTTGTTCGCTATTGATCCAGTCTTTGCTTTGGTCACATTCTTCACAAGTCCACTTTTGTCGAAAATTCCCCATGTGAGTGAAGATCATGTACCATTGGGAACGGCGGAGAATGCACGGAATAGCCATTTGAGTTTTCGCGTAGACCTTCATGACCTGTCCGTCAGTGTCCTTGAGAATGACTCAGATCCCAATTGTCAGTCCATAACACTGTCCATTAAACAGATACTTTTGTCGCAACAGGTACGTTTCTTCTCTCAAGATACCATTCCAGAACTTATTTGATATATTCTAGGGTATCATGGCGTTTTCTGTGAGCCGCCTGGGGATGTCATTGATGCGTATGGGGAAGGCCTCGGAGAGGGTTCGATTTCTGGACGATGTTGACTTCACGGTGTCACTCGATAGCAGGTCATCTCTGTCCCAAAAGATGACCAGCATTGAGATTGCCGTAAAGCCTGTAATCTTTCGAGCATCATACAGTGATCTCAATTTGATGGCCTCCATCATCAACAAGGCCATCTCTCTGTATGGTTCAATCAACACAAAGAGTCCTTCGCAGACTAATACTACGGTTCCTACATCGATCTCAAGATCTTTTGGACCTGGGACTCGGTCCCAGATCCTTAATGCTCGTGTTCTCATATCTAAAGAACAGGTGACACCAATCAAGTCGTAAATCCGACGCGTGCTCATTGTCTACTAGCTGACTGGTTCTTTCGATGGCTTTCGCTTTGTGCTTGTCAGTGACATGAACGAACAGCCCATGTTGCATTTGAAAATGAAGCCATTCATTCTTGGGGCGAAAGATTGGTCTGGAGAGGTAGGCAGGTATTTTCATTACTACCTACGAGTTAACCTAGTTTTAACAGCTTCAAGCAACGACCACCATGGCCATTCACGTCACATATTGGAACTTGACTAACTCCCACTGGGAGCCTTGTATGTGCACAGTTATCAAGCTCAAGAATTAATTTTCATTCGCTTAGTGATCGATCCCTGGGCATTTACAATCGGGGTGTGTAGGTTTGTTCATTGTCGTGTTTCGATAACTGACCGACCGCAGATAGTCAAAGATGCAACGTCAGGTATCAGCATCACGCTATCTGCCCGCGAACGCTTGGATGTCAACTTAAGCACCACCTTCGCCGAATTAGTTACAACGGCTGTGAAGCTATGGGGTATTGAAGATGATCATTTATTGCAGAAGCCCCGTGGCACTTATGCCCCGTATCGCATTAGGAATCGCACAGGCTCGGCCATACTTGTCTGGTCTGATATGGACAATAGTTTGGGTAGCAAGGTCCCAGGAGCTTCGAAGATCTTGAATAACCAGATTATCGATTGGCGTTTTGATGATTGGAAGACACTGAGAGAGGTCAATTTATGTCTTGATTTTCATCGTAGTCCTATTCTCAAGTCTTGAAGCAGCACGTCTCCTCAGGCCAACACAATATTGGTTTGCAAATCCTCGGGAAACAGTGGGAACAACTTCGTAGCATCCCCGTCGATCGCGAGGGGGAATTTGTTCTCTCTTTGCGCCCTCGAACAAAGTACCTCAACCGTTTACTTTGCGAAATTAAGGTTGTGGATAACGTCAAAGTCATTACCATCCGATCTGCGTATAAGGTTGAAAATCAAACACTCTACCCTCTGGAGTTGACCGTTGTGGATGACGCGGGACATCCAGTCTATTCGCTAGAAAAAATTGCTCCAGGACAAGACTATTCCCTTCCTATTGAGGCTGTCACGCAGAATAGAATAAGAATTCAACCAGATCGTATGTCCGAATCCAAAAGTCAGAGCTAGGCTACTGATACGAGCTTTAGAAGGCTTTGGGTACAAATGGTGTTCTGCCATACGCTTTGAGGACCTTTTGACAAAGAAAAGTTTTGCCATCAAATGCCCGCACACAAACCCCGAGGAAGCAGCATTTCGATTCCAAGCCTGGGTGCAAACAGATCCTCATTATTCTGCAGTAGGGTGAGTCATGCAAAAGTGCATATATATCAAGATCCTCATATCGTTCCCCAGATGGGTTCCGAGAATCAATCTCAAACTCAGAGCTCCCCTTGAGCTCGAGAACTTGTTGCCCTACAACCTTGAATATCGAATATATGATAAAAATACCGATCAACATTGGCGAAGTTACTTAAGAAAAGGTGGCGTCATGCCAGTCCATTCAGTCGAGCTCAGCCATTTCGTTCTACTTAATATTGATATCCAAGATTCTGGTAGGTTACCTTTAAAATCTCTCTCCGAGTTCTTGACTGTTTGAAAGTCTTCAAGCCAAGCGAATTCGCGATCATCAACATCGATGGACACTCTGATTTTGACATCGAGAATCGCTTGACATTGCAAGACCAGCACAATAGAAAACTAGATATAGGGTTAAATTATGTGTAAGGGAATTTTCGTCTCATTTTTACTTCGGCGCTTACGAATCTCCAGCCGATATCCAGAATCTGGTGGTGCTTTCAAAGTCCAGATTTACTGCCCATACATCATTATCAACAAGACTGGGCTTCCATTTTCCATCAAGTCGGCCCGTTCCACTCGCACAGGTACCAAAGATGTTGCTGGAGAAGTACAACCAGGTTAGATCCATCTCATCACTGCTCTGACAACTTTTCGACCTTCCAGTATTCAGACTTGCTGTCCAAACCCTTCCCCTTCCGTAAGTCTTTCAGACCGATTTCCCGGAGTCTGTTAGAATCTTGTTTGTGTTTTAGTACTTTCACATCCACAAGATGGCCATGAGTATATTTTCAGGGTTAGCGACTCGGTGTGGTCGAAGGTGAGCAACTCGACGCTGTCTATGAGTCCGACTTGATAGTTGTGTAGATCATCAGTCTGGAAGCCCCATCAGCCGAAACGGCGCTTGTCATTCGATCTCAGAAACAGAAATCAGACGAAGTGCATGTTGGTCTCACTTGGAGTGAAGGCATCGGCAAGTACAAGCTGACAAAAGTCATAACTCTGGCTCCGAGATTTATGATAAAGAACAATCTTTCTCAAGCTATATCCTTCCGTGAACACGGTGCTCCTCCACGCGATCGATCTCTCATTGAGCCAGGAGAACGAAGACCAATTCATGTTATTCGAATGGGGGAAGCAAGATTGTTGACGATAGCATATCCTGGCTTGAATGCTCAATGGTGAGTAGATGTCACTACAGCACTTGTTTTTTTTGTCCTAAACACCTTCAGGTCTTCGCCAATCAATCTCGAAGACATTGGGACCATTCACTTCCGTTTACGGACACCCAATTATGGCGAAAATGAAATTGGACTCATACGCGTCGATGTTCGTATTGACGGCTCTACCATATCTGTGGCCTTTTCGAAGTCCGAGGAATGGCCATTTACTATTGAAAATGATAGTGAATATACAGTGAGACTTTGTCAACAGGTAAGCTACATTTACCATACATGATTATTGGTTATTTGTCAAGTCCATACATCACTTGCTACCTAGGATCTTCACGAAGAGTTTTCCTCCATGAAGACGAATCCAACTTATATCATCGGTAATCACAGCTCGATTCCGTACGCCTGGGACTATCCAGCGGCGAAAGACAAAAAGATCGTTCTCAAAATCGGTAATGCTCACAGAGTCATTGATATCATGGAGATCGGAGATTTGATGCCTTTCAAGTTTAACGTACGTCAAATGACTTATCATTTTCGTCGTCGTTCGATATGAGCCCAGGTTAATGACCAAGTGAAAGCGGTCTCCCTGGATGTTCGTGCGGATGGACATAGACAGGTCCTCCGCATCAGCGACTATAATCCAGAACGCAGTGTCTACAAACCACGGTCACGTAGTTCTGTGTTACTTGTGCGACAAGATACCCTTTCTGGAAACTCTGAAGCGTTTGAGGCGGTAGCCGAACAGGCATCTCCCACACTTACTTTCACTATAGATTTTGCGGGGATCGGAGTTTCGCTTGTGAACAAACGGGTGGTGGAAGTTCTTTATGTACTCCTCGACGCATTGAAGCTTGAATACACGAATAGCGCTGTTGCTCAAGCATTTAATCTGTCGTGTGGAATGGTGCAAGTGGATAATCAACTACATGACGCACTGTATCCTGTTGTCATTCAACCGACTCCAATTGGAAAAGAATCTAGTGGGGTGGCGGCACTTCCAACCATTCAGACCTCAATTGTATGGTTGAAGGATCAAGGTGGGCTATCTCCCGTTATACTAGGAGTCCTAAATTGAGTGAAATATATCGTGCTTGGCAGAACACGGAGTCCTTTTTGTAAAATATTGCTCTATATTATTGCAAGCTTTGACTATCGAGGCTGACGAAGACTTATTATTCGCTCTTTATGAGCTGGCCCAAATTGAAGGGGCATCTTGGGAACGGGGTACAGAGGAGTAGGCAACTTTTTCTTCATCATTCATGCTACTGAGGCTACGTTCCAAGCGTTCTGATCCAAAATATCGACATCATTCCGGAGCCTCTTGATGACACTATTGGGCAAGAATTGTACTTTGAGATTTTAGAACTTCAACCTATCAAACTCTCGTTGTCATTCATGCGTACGGAAAGGGTTAGTAGTGAAGAAAAGTCAGTGCTTGAGTGCTTTTCGACTCTTTTTAATTCTGATCGTACACGTTCAGATTGAGTATTCGGAACCCTTTTGCTGTTGTTGTCAACGCTCTTACTATGACGGTGGGGAATATCAACGACGCGCCCCTTGAGTTAAATGCCTTGGGCATCAAAGATATGCGATTAACTATGCCCGAACTTCAAACTCGCATTACATACCATTACCGTCAGGATATCCTCCGACAACTCTATCGCATCCTAGGGTCAGCGGATTTCATTGGGAACCCAGTCGGGCTTTTTACCAACGTTAGCTCTGGTGTTGCGGACATCTTCTATGAACCTTTCCATGGTGTTGTCATGCACGGGAATAAGGAACTGGGGATCGGGATCGCAAAGGTTTGGGTTCTCTGCTGCTAATCTGACGGCTTTTGAACAATGTTAGGGGGCGGCAAGTTTTGTTAAGAAGACTGTTTTCGGCTTGAGTGACAGTGTGACCAAGTTCACAAGCAGCGTTGGAAAGGGTAGGCACAATGTCGTCATCCTTTGAACCAGTCTAAAACCCGCCTTGTTTTTTGTTGTTCGAAAAAACTATCATTATCTAGGTCTGTCTGCGGCCACTTTTGATTCTGAATACCAAGCTCGAAGAAGGATGGCTCAGCGCAGGAATAAACCTCGGCATGCTATGTACGTACGATGGTGGATCATTCGATTCATTGGCTGATCACTCGTTAAGCTATGGCGTAGCAGCCGGGGGTGAAGCCTTTGCAAGTAGCGTGACTAGTGCTATGGAGGGCGTGCTGGTCTGTTATTTTAGCATCCTCACAACGAGTTTTGGTTCAAATGAGTCATCCGTCGTAGATGAAACCCATCGAAGGCGCAGGCTCTGAAGGGGCCATTGGCTTCCTTAAAGGAATGGGGAAAGGGCTTGTTGGGTATGCTCTTTTTCGTCATGAGACGCTCATTTTCTTTCAATGACTTCCTACAGTGCTGTTACAAAACCCGTGATTGGTGTCTTTGATCTAGCATCCAATGTTTCCGAAGGTAATCAGAGGAGCTATGTTCCTGACGCTGTTCCTGACCTGCAACGCAGGTATTCGAAATACAACTACTGTCTTTGATAGCCCCGGTCGTGACCGTGTCAGACTTGTACGTGTGTATTATAGTACGGCAAATCTATGTCACTCATACTTTATGGATCAATAGCCGCGTCATGTACCCGCAGACGGAGTATTACGGGTGAGGCAGACTTTTTCAAATTTCCTAATACTGACCAGTTACTGTTCAGCCTTATTCTGCTCGCGAGGCATCGGGTCAATACTGGATGAAGGACCTTAGTAATGGCGCATACCGACACGACTCATATGTCGCTCATATCCGTACGTCATTACATTGGGTGGGCGGTGGGAGAGACGGCTTAAATCTACTAGATTCAACGGGAGATGACAGTGTTGTACTTTTAACAACTTCAAGGGTGATGCTGTTTTCGTCTAGGAATCTTCGACTCGACTGGGAGCTGCCGTTCACAGAAATTCAAGGTGTTACTATTGAAGATACGGGAATTCGCCTTGCGCACAAAGCGGGTAACGAGAACGACAAGTTTGCGCTCATTCCCGACAAAGGTTCTCAATCCTGGTTTTTCAGTCATGTTGCCACAGTCGTAAAAGCCTTCAATGCAAGAAAGAGAATGGAAGCGTAATTTTCTTCCTGCAAGTCGTGATTTGAGATTTGCACGCATGATGTAGAATTTCGATAGATAAGTATGGTAGCCCTTTTCATAATTATATGGAATCGTCATGGCGTATAACAGTGTCTTGAAGACTACAAACAAGGCACTAAAAAGGTCTGATTGCTGATGAGCCTCAACTACTACTAGCTGCAGAACACCAATAGGATTGACTTCTCTTCCAAATCCAGACTCAGCATCATTTCCCTATCAATGTTTCTTACTGACTAACCAACATTTCCTTACTGTTGTTTCTAACTAACTACTGACATTCCTTACCAACTACTGACATTCCTTACCAATTACCAATGTTTCTTACCAACATTTTGGACATGGGCATGACTCCTTGGACCAACTTGCCAGCAATTGTCTTGTGATTAATAGTGGCCTCAGCCCCAATAGCACTCCACCAAAATCATGGATCTTACTCAGTAATTTTTTCCAATTGATCATTCTTGCCCACTGGCTTTCCCTCAATCATGTGTCTTTTCTATTCAGTTGCTTACTAAATTTATTTTCACATGCTTTTCTTATTCAGTTGCTAGCTATCCTAGTATATAAACCTATAAGCATGTACATACAAATCATCAAAGAAGGAGATTTGCCCCTCTTAGCATATGTTCACTTCTTGTTGCTACACTAAAGATTTAAAGTTCTTTCTTTAGTGCTAAGCCTTTGTCTTTCACTTTCATGACTCTTAATGTTTGTGCTGACAATCATTAAGCTCAGCAACCTAGTCATCCTGGCCATACTACTTGTGCATAGTGCCAGCACTTGTCTTAGCAACTTTCTTTACTGACTCCCCAGACCTGCTACCAATGTTTTCTTAACAACTTTGCTTACTGACTCTCTGCACCTACTACTGACATTTTCTTAACATCTTGACAGCTTTGCTTACCAACTCGACACAATGTGTAATGAGGATGCTTGTTACCTAAATCATTATTTTATTCAATTAAAATTATTACATAATTACATAATCATTTGTACATATGTATTTCCAGGTTACACTTATGTAACCTTATCTCGCACAGCAGAAAATGCTTAGCAAAGAGGCAAAAGACAATGAGGACAACAAGAGCAAAAAGGCATTAAGCCAACAAAAAGTGAGCAAAGCATTAAGCCAACTGGTGCTAATGGTTGGAGCATTTTAAGCTCTTGACAGTGTGCTAGCTGAGTGCAGTTGAGATGGGAGGTTCTATTGCTTCCTTTTAGTAGCTAAGTAAGAGAGTATTTATACTAGTAAGGAAAGTGACAGGGGCTGTGATAACAGTGGCTGGTTTGAATAAGTAGAGAATCATATGCTAAATGGAGGGCTGTTATTGAATAAGAAAATAGCTAAGAATATGAAAGGGGAGTTGTCCAGGTATGTTCCTACAATTTCCAGGGTTGCAGGAGCTGTGGGAGGCTGTGTTGTCCAAAGTTGATATCATTGTTAAGGCAATTGTTAGTAGCAGTTGTTGTCATTAAGAGTCATGGGTCCATGTCACCTGATTTGTTCAATTTGATATTCCATGATCTGATTAGATGGAGGCCAATTAGATTAGATAAGGTTGGATTGGTTGGCATCATTAAGTATCTTGTAATCATTGTTATCATGCAGTCAGCACTGACTGGGTCATATCAATGCTTTGCTCACTTTTTATTGGCTTAACACCATTTCACTCTTGTTGTCTTCATCATCTTTTGCTAAGCACTCTCTGCTAGCAACTTGTGTTTGCTACCCTTTGCCTTGAAACTTTGCTAACATTCCTTCATTAGATACCAAAGCTTTAACAGCTTTTTTTTTTTGTGAAACCAAACACATCTCCTGAACCCCCCATTAACAGCACTACCAACTTACAGGGACCTTGCTTGCAACCCTGCTATAAATAAGCTACTAATGGACATCTCCTACTCTGCCCATTTGGTTGTCTCTTGCACAGCAGCTAGGACCAAACATAGCACATCAATGTAGATTGTGAAACAAACTGAGGCAAGTGAAAACAAAAGAAAACATATAAAAAGGCAGCATAGCCAAATGCATGTGTGCCTCAGTGCAAGATACAAGCACACTGGGGCATGCTCACTTCTTAATATGCAGCAATATAACAAACTAGCCCCAGAAACTGCTGGACCTCTCTAGCTAACTTTGGCACCAGCCAGTTCAGGATCTGTTCTACCTTGCTTGCATCTGCTTCAATGCCCTTGGCAGAAACTTTTTGCCCAAGGAAATCTATGCTTGTGTAAAAAAGATCTGATTTACAAACAGGTGCACCTTCTTCCAACATCTTCCAAACATTCTCCTCATGCTCCTCAACTGTATCAAATCAGATCACAATGTGGTCCAGATACATGTGGCAGATCTTCCCAATAAACTCACACAGTGCTGCTGTCACTTGCCCCTGATGGATTGCAGGTGCATTTCTCAACCCCATAGGCATAATTAACCATTTTTACAATGCAAATAGAGTAGACACCACAGTTAAGTGTATATGATCAGAATGCATTAGTATTGGAAAGAAGGCATTGGTAAGGTCTATCACAGTGAATATCTTCTCTTTAGTGCAGTCATGAAGGATATCTTCAATTTGCAGGATCAGATGACTGTCTGGCACCATGTTTGCATTTGAATCTTGGTAATTATTCACCCAGCATGGCAACATCATTGGGTCTGCTTTTGGGATTATGAACATGGGCAATGCAAATTGTGATGAAGATGGCTTAATATGGCCTGCCATTAAATGATCATTGATCAACACTTTCCATGCCTCCCTATACTTTTGTTGACACTGGTACAACTGGGTCTTGATTGTATATGGTTTGCATCTCTCAACCATATTTCTGCTAGCACATCTTATGGCAAGTCTTGAATGTCTGCAATTGGCTGGAAGACATCTTTAAACTCTTCTTTCAATAATGTGTCATAGGCTTTGAGTGTCTCAATTGCACTTAACTCTTCAATATGACACCATACTGCTGCAACTACATTAACCTCAGCAACTGTTTCAAACATGCCCAACCTTTCCAACCTCTCTATCTGGATGGCACAGACAAATTTTGATTCTTTTGCCAGTTCTTTACAAAACTTTAGTACCTGGTCAATCTTCTTTTCATAGACACAAATACTTAATGAATTTACCACTGGGGCAGGATTCATTAAATTGTACTTTAAAACTTTGTTGACTACAGTTTGTTTTGTATGATCAATAACAATATTATTTCTGCAAAGAAAAGGGAAGCCTGATATAGCAGGAGAACTACAATAACAGTACAAACCAAGTACAAAGGCCAAGTTGAGGTCACAGACAATTTACAATATTTATAGAGACATGTAGTATCAATCTCTCCTGCAAAGGCAAAACAATAGGCTCTTTCAAATGGAAACAATGCAATTGTAGTCAGTTGAGTAATCCTGCATCAATCAGAACCAAGTGTGAGCCTATCACAAGACAGTTGATCCCTAGTCTAATGACTGAAGCTGACCACCTTAGATGAGGAACAAAGAAAGGTATGGCACTTACATCATTGTTGACAGATTTGGCACTAAGGTCAGATTCTTTGTCATCAGAAATCAATGGCAGAACAGCAGCAACACTTGTCAACAGTGACAATAGCACAACTGCAGCAACAGCTGAAGGGGTACAGGCAGACTCTGTAATTCTAGAATTTGTTGCTTTAGCCAAATCAACAAGAGCTTCAGTCAACTTCTGGTACATTGGAGAATCCCTTCTTGCAGCTGTCAGTTTGACATGTCACACAAAAGGACTGTGACACTTGAAACACCCACTATTTTCATGTCTCTTTTCCTTGTCAGACAGAGATGGGAGGCATGCTGATGCGCTGACTTGCCGCCTAGCTGCCATGCAGGAAACAACCAACAAGACCAACTAGATAGGATAGCTAGCAAGTAGTAGTGTTACATGTGTGTGTGAGGAGTCAAGCAAAGTCCCAGAAACCCGGTAAGGAGTGGTAAGGTTGGAGTCAGTAAAGAAGTGGGAGAAGATGGTAAGAAGAGACGGTACAATTGTTAGTATCACTACTGAGTCGCAGCAGTGAGAGATCTGTGAGATGAGGACCCAGAAGGTCGTTAAGAGGTTAAGGTGGAGTGAACGGGAATATACAAGTTGCTAGCCATAGGTGCTAGCATTAACAAAGGCTTGACTAGGGCACCTGTATGGTGCTTAATGAAGGCTTAACAAGAGCGCCCGTATGGTGCTTTAGCGAGGATGACGAGTGCTAAGTTTAACAATACTGTTAAGCTGAGCGAACGAAAGGAGACTGGACTGGGTAAACCCAAATCAGCCAGTAGCAAAGCAAGAGCAGAAAGAGATCTGAAGCGTAGTCTGATATGAGGACTAGACTCTGGTACAATTTGATGATGATTAGCTACTGACAGGGCAGTATTTATAGGTATGTAAGGTAATAAAAGGGGAAACTGGTAAGAGATAGTTAGCGTAGCAGTCACATGTGATAGCACATGTTGGGGGCTGCTATTGAATAGGAAAATTGTAAGTAATATGAAAAATTGTAAGTAGATCAAGAAAGAAAATTGTAAGTGAAAATAAATTTACAGATCATTGGGTCATTGGTAATGTGGTTACAATCAATTGTTGGCCACCAGTTGGGGGCCATAGAGGGGGCTGGATTGTCTAAGGTCAGCTCAGTCATTAGGACAATTGTTGGTAATGGTTGGTGTTGTTAGTGGTTGGTCAGTAACGGTTATGTGCTGGTGTCACGTGCTTTGTTTAACTTGTTGGTGTTGGGCAGCCAGCGCTGACTAGGTCGTATCATCTCCCCTTGACTGAAAAACTGACTGTCCCCAGTGAAAAGAAAAATCCTTGAAGTCTTGTGATCGTTAATTGTGGTCCGTGCAAGGGGTCTTTGTCCATGCACCATACCAAAAGCCATAAATAAATTCCAGCGACTCTTTGGACTTCATCATCTCTGCACCTCTTAACATGTCAACTCCTGCCTTCTTTAACTATTGCACCACCTTTGCACACTTTGTGGCCACGTAAGACTTTCTTGACAAGGTGCCCAATGTAAGGGGACAACCCCTAGAGACCATCCTTTCCTTTTCCTATTCTTTTTCCCCTTCCTTTTCCCTTCTGTTTCCCTCTAGATACTATCTGTACATATTGTGTCCGCATTTCTGATCACCTGACCTTGCTCTCAAGGTCATCTGATCCCTTCCTGGTCATCTGACTTCTCCAGACCACCTGACATTGCCAGAGTCACCTGATGGCCATTACCAATCCATTCTCTGGCAATGTCCGAGTTTTTATCTTTTTATTCCCACAGTATTTTTCCAGTGGCTTCTGTGTATTATATAGTTGATTCCCACGCTTCTGGGGCCCCAGAAGCGTCCACAGCCTGGCATAGGGATTCCTCAGACTTATTCTCTTTGGATATCCCTCTGCCAGGTGAGTAGCTAGCTCCTGTACACTGTAGCCACTTGCTAATACATCTTTGGATATCCCTCTGCCAGCTGTGTGACTTCCACAGCTCTCTGAGGTTGCCCTTACAGCAGAATAAGTCTCTCCTGACTGATCTGGGATTACCCACTCAGTTGTGCTTCCCTGTCTGCCTCTGCTTTGCTTCCAGGACCCCACAACTGCCTGCTACATCCCCCATCTGTCTCCCTTTGGTCCCTGCTCTGCTATGCCTCCCACCCTTGCCTCAGGCCCTCCTCCTGCTCCAGACACTTCAACTTGCACTCAGAATGACACCTACGCTCGGTTAGACGCTGTAGAACAGGGCCTTCTCACCTCCAACACCACTCAACTTGCTCTCAGCCAGCAGCTTTCTGTTGTCCAGGCCCAGCTTCAAGAACTGCTTTCAGCTATGCGCTCGACGTCTGTAGGGGTCTCCCAGGACCCCTCCTCTCTCCCTCACACCTCCTCCTTGCCGGTTTCAGACTCTCCTGCATCTGAGCACCTTCCTGCAGTGGCTGCCACCCCGCTGCGCCTCCCTACGCCGACAATCGTGTGCAAAACATCATCGGCTATTAAGGCAGCTCCTCCCTCCTCCTTTGATGGTAATTGGGCCCAGGGCTGCCAGTTCCTGACAGCATGCAAGCTGTACATCAGTCTGAATGCCTCTTCTTTTACCGACTCTGCTCAGACAATCAAATGGGTGCTGTTGTATATGAATGCAGGTAGAGCAGCCGATTTAGTGCAGGAGATCTTGGAGGATGATGCACACATGTTCCCTGACTGGGCTGCATTTGAGTCTTGGTTTCTCACTGAGTTCATGCACCCTGATGAAGCCCAGCGTGCAGCCCTTATGCTAGAAGGGACCTCCTACTACCAGCAGGGACAGACACTGGATGCATATGTTGACGGGTTCAAGCTACTGGTCCGGCACTCAGGTTTCCCTAGGTCCTCGCAGCTAGTTCTCCACTTCTGCCGGGGACTAGACTCCCTGATCCGTTGACGGATCGATGGTATGGTGGAAGGACGTCCCCGGGATGATGACATTGATGGTTGGATTGTAGCTGCGCGCCTCATTGACCAGAACGCTCATGCAGACTGCCAATTTGAGTCATTCCACCCCTCTTGACCTCATCAGCCAGCGCCCGCTCCTCCTGCCACATCCATCGTCCGTTGGGCCCTTGCTCCCCTACCAGCTCCTCCTAGTGCCCCACCAGCACACGCCTCTGCATTCAGCGCCCCAGCAGCTGCTTCGCCTGCTAAGATCCCCATGGGAATTCCTATGGACATCAACGCTGGCCAGAAGAAAGGAAGCATCCCTCCTTCAGTATGCTGCTGCTGTGGACAGTCTGGTCATTGGGCTCGCAGCTGCCCTCAAGGGTTGGATGTCCGTTGCTTGTCTGCGGATGAGCGTAATGCTCTCATCATGGAGCTCCTTGCTGCAAAGGATGTGTCAGGAGTTTGCTTCTCCAAACAATCCAAGCTGGCACTAGTCGAGGAGGAGGAGGAGATGGTGGTAGAGGATTTTTAGTACCGCAGTGGATGGACCATATGCCTCCACTGCCTAGCTCCAATCAATTTGCATGCCTGTCTGTAGAATCAGAGAATACAACTCTCACTTGTGATCCCTCTGCATGCAAATTAATTGAAGCCCCTTCAGATGTACTACCCTCTCTTCCCCCTCCTTCCTCTGAACCTCGGCCCCACGTGTGCATTCCCCCTTGGGAGCGTTGTCTTCCCCGCCGCTACACGGTAGCCTCCACTCCATCCGCCACCTTCCTATCCCTTGACATTGAACTGGAGACCACTGACACCCAGCAAGTATAGCGGGTCCATGCGCTTCTGGACAGCGGCACCACTGGCCTCTTCATGGATGCTGCCTTTGTTGAGCGGCACAGGCTGACAACGCGACCGCTTGTACGACCCATCCCTGTATACAACATTGATGGTACTCTCAACAAAGCTGGCTCCATCCGATGTATAACTGAGTGCATCCTTTGCTACCATAATCACACAGAAAGAGCAGTGTTTGCAGTCACCAGCCTTGGGAAGCAGGAGGTCATCCTCAGATACACCTGGCTATGTTTGCACAATCTGGAGATTGACTGGTCTACTGAGGAGGTCAAGATGAGTCGATGTTCATGCCACTGCTCAGCCTGCGCTGATAAAGCACGGGTAGAGAAGTGTGCACGGGTCTGAGAATGAGCTGCCATTCGAGCCTGTCGATGGGGTCCCCTCCCTTGTCCAGATCTAGACCTTTTGGATCCTTCTCCCCTAGCATTCCCTCATAAGGAGGCCCCTCACGAGGATGCACCAGGGTCAGGGGGTGAAACCAAGTTGGAAGACCTGAACAGTGGTGAGTTTCAAGGGACTCCAGAGCCTGACACTGCCAATGAAGTCATTGAGGAAGGTGATCGGATTTGGGCTGCCCTGCCACACCAGCCACCAATCTCAGCAGCAATCCGTGCCAGTCAGACTACCTCTCAGCAATTTGCCAAAGCCTTCACCAAGAATGCACAACCCAAGTCTTTCCGAGATGCGGTACCAGACTACCTCCATGACTTTGAGGATGTGTTTTCCAAGACTTCCTTCAACTCCCTTCCAGAGCGCAAGCAGTGGGATCACGCTATTGAGTTGACCCCAGAAGCAGAGCCCTCCAACTGTAAGGTCTACTCACTGGCGCCTAAGGAACAGGATGAATTGGATGCCTTCTTGCAGGAGAATTTGGAGTCTGGTCAAATACACACACAAGTCCCCCATGGCTTCTCCAGTCTTCTTCATCAAGAAGAAGGATGGCTCCCTCTGCTTGGTGCAAGACTATTGTGTCCTGAATGCTCTCACTGTGAAGAATTGCTACCCCCTTCCTTTCATCTCTGAGCTTGTCAACAACCTCTGCGGTGCACGGTACTTCACTAAATTGGACGTCCGCTGGGGCTACAACAACGTGCGCATCAAAGAAGGAGATGAGTAGAAGGCTGCTTTCCAAACCAACCGGGGGCTATTTGAACCACTGGTCATGTTCTTTGGCCTCACAAACAGCCCAGCTACCTTCCAGACCATGATGAACGACATCTTCAGAGACCTCATTGCAGAAGGTGTGGTGTGTGTATATCTGGATGATATCCTCATTTTCACAAAGACCCTAGAGGAGCACCGCCGCATCGTACGTCTGGTTCTGGAATGCCTCCGCTAACACCAGCTTTATCTCAAGCCTGAGAAGTGTGAGTTTGAACAGACCCAAGTGGAATATCTTGGACTCATCATCTCGCATGGAACAGCTGAGATGGACCTGGTGAAGGTAGCTGGAGTGGCAGAATGGCCTGTACCTCAGAATAAGAAGGAGGTGCAATCCTTTTTAGGGTTCACCAACTTCTACCAGCGGTTCATTCAGGACTTTTCACATCATGCTTGCCCACTCTTCGATCTGACTTCCAAAGACCAGCCCTGGCAGTGGATGGATGCCCAGCAGACCGCGTTTGACGCCTTAAAGCGGGCAGTGACCTCACAACCTGTTCTCATCTCACCTGACAATAACCTGCCATTTCGAGTGGAGGCAGACAGCTCTGACTTTGCCACTGGAGCGGTTCTATTCCAACAGTCAAAGGAAGATGCAAAGTGGCACCCAGTGGCCTTCTACTCCAAGAGTCTCAATGCAGTGGAGCGCAATTATGAGATTCATGATAAGGAGATGCTGGCTATCATCCGCACCTTTGAGGAGTGGCAGCATTTCTTAGAAGGGGCCCGGCATCAGTTTGAAGTCTGGACTGACCACAAGAACCTCGAGTAGTTCCGCACTGCAAAGAAACTCAACCGCTGACAGGCCTGCTGGTCCCTCTACCTGGCCAACTTTGACTTCTCCCTTCATCATAGGCCTGGCTGGAGTATGGCAAGCCAGATGCTCTGTCATGTCGCGCTGACCATGGCACTGGAGCTGGTGACAATGACAACATTGTGTTGCTCAAGCCAGAGTTCTTTGCAGTAAGGGCACTTGAGGATCTGGTGATTCAGGGCAAGGAAGCGTCCATTCTGGCAGACATCCGGAAGGGCAACTGCGAGGGACTCCAGGAGGATGTAGTGGCCAAGGCAGCAGCAGCGCTCAAGGCAGGTCGACCGACAGGGACCCGCTCTATCCACAGCCAGGAGTGGCAATCAGACCAAGGGATCCTCACCTTTTGGGGGCGTATCTATGTGCCGAACAACCCAGAGTTACGCCAACGGATCATAGAGCAGCACCATGACTCCAAGGTCGCAGGGCACCCTGGATGCTAGAAGACTCTGGAGCTGGTATCACGGAACTACTGGTGGCCCCAGATGTCATGGTATATTGGGACCTACACAAGCACCTGCGACATGTGTCTCCAGACCAAGCCCTCCCGCCAAGCACCTG
>QGOB01000179.1:0-25250 GCA_003313055.1 Termitomyces sp. MG145
GGCTATGAGTGCCTTTCCCCCCCAACGGCCCGGCGGCAACAACTTCTACTACTATTACAATGCCAGTCCCACACAAAACCAAAATGCCCTGGACGACACCCGCGATGCACTGGCATGCGAAGGGAAGCTTGACATACAGAAACCAGAACCCTTCACGGGCCATGATCCCGGCAGGTGGTGCACCTACCTCACACAGTGCCTTACCATGTTCCAGGCAAAACCGGTCACCTTCCAGCTCAAGAACTCCAGGGTCGCATTTGCAAGCTTTGTACCTCCAAGGCATTGCCTACAATCATTACACCACCCTAATCCGGTACGACTCCACCAACCCCATCCTTTCCAACTGGCAGGCCTTTGTCCAGGAGTTCTCCAGCAAGTTTGGCATCTACAACACCGTGGCAGAAGTGGAGGAGACACTTATCAATCTCCGGATGTGCTTGGAGGAACGCTTCACTAGCTTCATTGTCCGGTTCAAACAGGAGGCCTACAAAACAGGTTGGAACTACAATGCCCTTCAGTTTGCCCTCTGCCACGCCCTGCCCCAACGCATCAAGGATGTCCTCCGCATCGGCCCCAAACAGACCATGTACAACAGATACAAGGCACTTGTTACTCAAGTTGACCAGCAGTATTGAGAAGACCAGAGCAAGTCTACGGCCCCCCGGAGCAGTTGGAACCCCACAAGCAACCCTTCCTGGCAGCCTCAGGAGACACACATGGGACTGCCTGCTGGTGCCACCCCCACTACTTGCCCCGACCCTGGCCGGGGACCTGTGGGACCAACCCAACCCCTGGGCTCCCACCCTCCTGCTCAGGTCAACGCCGCCACCCTTGACAATGCCATGGAGACCCCCCCAATGAACCTGACCCCCTTCCCAACCTCCCCAACACCTCCAGTGACAAAGAGTCTTTATGGGCCAACCGGGTCTGGAACCTTGATCAACCCTGGATTGACGTACCCAGCAATGTGCAGGAGCACAGGTGCAAGGAAGGTTTGTGCATCCTGTGTGGCAAGCAAGGACACTTCATCAACAATTGCCCCAAACACTGCACTATGGGCCAGGCAGTCTGGACCATCGACGGCAAGGACTGCAACTATCAATTTACAGAAAACAAACCAGCAGTTTAGCTCTGGAAGATGCACTAAATTGTGGACCAGACCTCGACATCTTCTCCACCATGGCTTCTTACCTCCACACAACGGTCTTATCCCCGGACACCCCCATGGCTTACCTCTCCTTGCAATCCCAACAGGCCCTCCTCATCAGTACCTCCCTTGATGCCTCCTCCACCCGCATCAACACTCTCATCAACAGCAGTGCCACTGATAACTTTATTGATGAATCCCTGGCCTCGTCAACCCCCCACCCCCTCCAACGCTTACCCATCCCCATCCACCTCCGACTCTTTGACAGCAGTACCACATCCTCCAGAGCCATCACCTACTCCATGCAATTAACCATCACGTTTACCAACAGCCAGCAGCAGGAAGTCTGGTTCCTCATAACCAAGCTCTATGCCGCCGCCCCTCTCATCCTGGGACTCCCCTAGCTCTGCGCAACCAATCCCTGAATTGACTGGCAGAATCTCACGCTCCACCCTCGCCAGCAACCCGCGCCTGCCCTGGACCCCATTCCCCTTTGCCTCATCCCAGGGATAGATCCCTCGGAGCACCCCATGTACCTACCACTGACACTCCACCAACTCCACTTGACCTCCACCCAATTCTTTGTCATCAATGCCCAACTAGGCGGCCTCTCCGACACACTACCTGCCCTCATTGATAGCGGGGGCCACCGGGATGTTTGTCAGCAAATGGCTATGGCTACTCCCTAGCCCCCTCAGGAAGCCCCTGGAACTCCAGCTCTTTGACGGGAAAGTTGCCACCTCCGGCCCCATCACCCATTCCCACTCCGACACTCTCCACCTCAAAAATGGCCTCCAGTTCCCTGTGAACCTCCTGGTCACCTCCCTTCTGGAGTCAACTCCAATTGTCCTTGGACTACCCTGGCTACACAATGTCAACCCTGATATCAACTGAGAAGACCTCATGATGACCTTCCCGGGGCCTGATGCCAGCCTGGCTGCTGCTATTCCTCTCAAACTTCACACTGCAGAGGGCCAGGCAACACCGACATCCCCCACAACCCCAAAAAGTGACTCCAAACCACCATGGACTCCAGCCCCATGCCCAACCCCTCCTTTTCCCCTCAATATTCCCCGAAATTGGTACAAAGGTCCCTCCTACCCTGCTCTGGGCCCCAAAACACCCACTCCACCCACCTCCAGCAATGTGCCCGAGGAACCCCCTGGCCCCACCGACCTGGACATTAAAATCATAGGCCTGGAACCCTTTGCATGCATCCTACAGGACGGCACCCCAGCTTTCCAACTCCACATATCCCTGGCCCTCCCCGAAGAGCACCTCTGTGCCGAGGACACCCCTGCCGAACCCAAAACGGAGGAACAAATCTTACATGAATTAGTTCCCCCTGAGTATCTTGAGTTCGCCAATGTCTTCTCTGAAGGGAGCGCCAAGGAACTTTCCCCCCACCAATTGTATGACCATACAATCGACCTCAAAGAGGGTACTTTTCCCCCATTTGGCAAGGTCTACAATATGTCCAAAGTGGAGCTCCGTGCACTCAAGGACTACCTCAATGAAATGCTTGGCAAGGGATTCATCCGACCCTCGAACTCCGCCGCTGGAGCACCCGTACTGTTCGCAAAGAAGGACAGTTCCCTCTGACTCTGCGTCGACTACTGGGGACTCAACAAAGTCACCAAAAAGAACCGGTACCCTCTCCCCCTCATTGGCAACCTGGTCGACCATCTCTGCAGTGCCAAAATCTACATCAAAATAGACCTCTGGTCAGGTTACAATAATGTGCGCATAGCTCCAGGACACAAATGGAAAACTGCCTTCCGCACCTGCTATGGACTCTTTGAATACCTTGTCATGCCCTTCAGAATGATGGAATGACCAACTCCCCTGCTACCTTCCAATACTTCATGAACGACATCTTCCTGGACATGAGCAATGTTTTTGTGATCGTGTACCTCAACAACATCCTCATCTACTTGGACTCCCTCAACAATCACCAGAAGCATGTGCGCCTAGTCCTGGAACGCCTTGGGATATATCACCTCCATGCCAAACCAGAGAAGTGCACCTTCCACATCATGGAGGTAGAGTATCTGGGTGTGATAGTGTCCCCAGACAGAGTGCACATGGACCCAGTCAAGATCCAGGCCATCCTCGACTGGCTGCCCCCCCCCTGGAATGTCAAGGAGGTACAGTCCTTCCTGGGCTTCATGAACTTCTACCGCCGGTTCATCAATAACTACTCCGGCATCACAAAACCCCTCAACCAGCTCACCCGAAAGGACACTCCGTGGAACTGGGACAGCAAGTGCCAGAGTGTATTCAAACTCCTCAAATCCATCTTCACCTCTGCCCCGATCCTCTAGCACTACTACCCCACTCTCTCCATTGTCTTGGAATGTGATGTGTCCGACTATGCCATTGCCAGCATCCTCTTGCAGATGGTCCCCAGAAGCAGCAAGCTCCAGTCCGTTGCCTTCTACACACGCTCAATGATCCTGGTAGAGCTCAACTACAACATCTATGATAAGGAGCTGCTTGCCATTGTCGAAGCCTTCAAGCAATGGCAGGCCTACCTTGAAGGAGCACCCCACCGCATCCAAGTCTACTCCAATCACAACAACCTCCATTACTTCACGACCACAAAGCAGCTCAGTCGCCACCAAGCCTGCTGGTCGGAGACCCTCTCCAAGTACAATTTCACCATCCACTACTGCCTCAGCCACCTGGGAGCCAAACCTGACGCCCTCACCTGACGACTGGATGTCTACCCAAAAAAGTTGTTTGCAGAACTCCTTTAACCACCGAGTCATCATTCCCCCAGAGCACCTCCACGCCATGTTGATTATAAACAAAGAAGGGATCCTACACCAAATCCACAACGCGCCCCTGGATCCCTTCTTCACTCAGCATGACCCCTGGAACACTCCAGAAGATGCCCTGCCAACCCCCTCAACCTTCACTCTATCCCCTGACAACTCCCTCCTCCTCTGGGACAGTTGAATCTATGCCCCAGACCACAAAAAGATACGCCTCAACATCCTCCGACAACATCATGACCATAAGCTATGGGGACACCTGGGAATCCGTAAGACTGTCCAGCTTATCTCCCAGACTTACTTCTGGCCAGGACTCAAGTGCAACGTCACCCGGTATATCTGGGCCTGCGAATCCTGCCTCTGGGCCAAGGTTCCCCGTCATTGCCCCTATGGCCTCCTCAAACCCCTCCCCATCAGCCGCCACCCCTGGTCATTGATCTCCCTGGACCACATTGTCAAACTCCCCAACTCCGACGGCTTTGATGCCATCCTCATGGTGGTTTGCTGCCTCACAAAACAAGCCATTTTCATTGCTTGCCACACCACCGACAATGCCCCAGAGTTTGCCTGGATCTTCCTTAAACATGTGTTCTCCAAACACGGACTCCCTGATGACATCATCTCCAACTGTGGTCCCCTCTTCATCTCCCGGTTCTGGCAGTCCCTGTGTAAGGCCTTGGAAAATCTATCCACCACCTATCATCCGGAGACTGACGGACAGACCAAACACATGAATCAGACCTTGGAGCAATACCTCCACCTCTACATCAACTATCAACAGGACAATTGGCAGCCTGACCTGCCCCTGGCCGAGTTCACTTACAACAACACTCCTCACTCCGCCACAGGAGTTTCCCCTTTCTATGCCAACAAGGGCTACCACCCCTGGCTCACCCTCTCCCTCGACAATATACCCTTGCACATTGCCCACAAAGTCATGCAAGACCTCTGGTCCCTTCATGAGTTCCTCTGGGAGGAAATTGACACTGCCAACAAAGCCTACATCAAGCATGCCAACTCCTGCCATGAGCTGACTCCCAACTGGACCCCCGAGACTCTTGTATGGCTTGACTGACACAACATCAAAACCCGCCGACCCTCCCCGAAGGTTGGATCACAAGCGTTTCAGACCATTCAAAATCCTCTGGAAGGTTTTGATGCACGCCTACAGACTTGACCTACCCCCGGCCCTCAAAGGACTCCACCCAGTGTTCCATGTCTGCCTCCTCAAAAAATATGCCCCGGATCCCTTCCCCAGCCAACAACCCAAACGACCCCCGCCGATCAAACTTGAAGGTGACACCCAATACAAAGTCAATCAAATCCTTGACTCCCAGCAAGTCCGCAACCGAACCCTTTACCTCATGCATTGGAAAGGTTATGGCCCCAAGGACGACACTTGGAAACCCTGCAAGAATCTCTCCAGAGCTCCCCTGGTGCTGTAGTACTTGCTTGCGCAATATACTGATGCTCTGGGGCTGAGTCAATCCAATCATGTCAAACCGTTCAGAATAAGGTTTAACGTCGTAAAGACAAAAGATATACTTTTGACTATAAGTCAGAAAGCAGAGGGTCTCAATGAACTCCGGCCTAAGCAATTCACTCCCTGGGAACCACCAAGCCTTTATCCACCAATTACCTGTCAATTCTAGCCTAAATCTACCCTATTTATACTAGTCTACAGGGTGCACAGACCATCTACATGTGACTTGTGAAATCTATGACTTTATGGTAATAGGATCGCTTTTCTACAGTAATTGTGTGGGATTCTACCCATAGTTCCATTCAGATCCCTTCAGCCGACACCTATTGATCCATTTGTGACCCCTTCCAGCATAGAACATGATAGAATTATGTTCTAGTTCCGATGTTTTTCATATTTCCATGAAACCTTCATATCTCAGATGAATGAAGGAAACAGATCTTCCCAACTCATTCTGACACCTGTCTGAGGGCCTACATCCGTCCATCCGACCCAAAACATGCATATTTCACTAGCTCCGATGTCCTAGATCTTGATTGACAAGTTCCAGATCCTCCACATTCCAAATTCCGGAGTTTTGACCATTTCCATGAAAACTTTCCAATGGTCCAATGTCCTGAATTCTCCTGAACCAGTCCCTTTCCTTCTGACTTCCAGAATACTTCGTAGTCCATATGTTCTGACATACCAAGTATTCTCCTAACCCTTGTGCTTTCCCCTCTTCTTCCTAAGCCCTTTCCACATTGTTTCCCTTCATTCTAGATCGTTTCCTGACCATCATTCATCCTCCTCATTCATTCTGTGGCCCTTTGTTTCTTCCCATGTTCTGGATCATCCCCTCCATGATTTCCATGTAGTATAATGTCAGACATTGACTATCTCCTGATCTGAGGTATCCCTGACAGATATCCATCATTTCAGCCTAATTGATCGATATTCATGGTGCCCATTTATCGTCCCTTTACTTGTCTGAACACCCTATTATTATTTTACTAGCTCTTTAGAAGTGGGAATTAATTGAATGTTTCCGTGTTTTATGGGTTTCTGGGAGTTGTCTGCCTGTTATGCCTACAGTTTTCAGCACATAGATGGTTTGTTTTAACCAGGCCTTATGACTTTAGACATAGAGTCATATCAGTGCTCCGGGACTTCCACCAGCAGCACCCCAACAAGCCCTGGGACCCCCGGGACTAGAACTTACAGACAGCAGTAGTGGGCCTAACCCCCACCTCTGGATTTACCAGGGATTCAACTCCCACCAGTACCCCTAAGCCTTTTTTTACTCTCTCCCGCATAACCTTCAACTGAGTCACAATACCTCAAGAAATGTATTCCAGACCAATGATAAAAAAAGAGAAAGAACAGCAACAATGCATATTTACAGACACTAGAAGTACAATATAGGATGTGGGGACCCAGAGACACAAGAAACAAGAAACTGCACCCTCACCCTGCTTGCTCAATCTCCCCCGCGCCATTCCCCTCCTCTAGAACCGCCATCTCCTCGACCAGCATGGCCGCCTCCATTTGAGCTGCCACCGTTGCTATATGGTCCTCCTGCCATGGCAGGGGCTTGCCCGCGTCCACTGCAACTTTTAGCCAAGTTTCCAGGGCCACCGCATTCTGCCAGCGGTGCCCTGCCAACACTCAATCCAACTGCGCCATGCCATGCTCGGCCTCTGGTGGCAACACCTGGTGTAGGCAGGACAGGCCCTCTTGCAGGGATGCAAATGCTGCCAAAGACGCATCCAGTAGGAGCCGGTGCTCCCGTGCCCAGCTTAAACAACCTGAGTTAGTCACAAAAAGGCCCAGATGGGGGATCACTTATGCATGGCCTCGCCTTGCCCCGCATCCACCTCCTGCAAAGCCCAATCCCACCTCCGGACCATCACCTCTCTCTTGATTTGAAAGGCGCCCACCTCTGCAACCTGCCTCTCCAGTGCCTTGGACTGGAACAACGGGATTGCTGGACACACCCGGGAAGCCACTGCAGTATCCTTGAGCTGTCAAATGCATGCCTGGAGGTCCCGCACCTCCACTGCCTGGGCATTCACAACCCCCATGGCTGCCTCCAACTCCTACCTCACTGCATCTTGCTCTCCCTGCAACCCCCACAACTCTGCCTGGACCTCCTGCAACCCTGTCTCCGCTCCAGCCACCAGCTCCTGCCTCGCCACATCCCGCTCCCTCTGGACCTCCAGCAACTCCGCATCCCTCCATGCAACCTCCCCTATCAGAGCCTCTGCCCGCCAACGCGCCGCCTCTGCCACCATGACCTTGGGGACCGTTGCCAGGGATGCAGGGCCCATGAGCCTCCCAGTCTGAGGAGAATACACATGCTCCCCAGTGGGGCTAGCCTCAGGAGAGGGGGACCTTTGCAAATGCTTGAAGGGCTGATCAGAGGGGGAGGATGCCTGCTGCTTGCCAGAGCCAACCTCCAACAACCTTGGTGCCCCTCGTGGCGGCCCTACCTTCACAACCGCCCCAGACCCTACACCACTACCCCCCAACTCCCAACAGGCTCCCTGCACATGCCCAGACCTTGCTCCGGACTTAGAGATTGCCACCATCTGCCCTAAGACCCACTCCGCCTCCGAACCCTGCTCCTCCGCCACACATGTTGCCTTCTAGAGCTGCGACACCAAGCACCTTTCATGATGGGCATGACAGGCCTTGCACATGGACGAGTCCTGCCAGGACCCCGCCTCCAGGGGCAGGAACAAGCATGGGTCCCCTCAACGAGCACAGAAGGTGCACTATGGACAACTCTGGGCTTAGACTAAGGATGCTCGGACTAGGGGGAACACTTACCGGGCTACGTGCCTGGCACCATGCCAGCGTTGGAGAACTTTGAACCCAGCCACTGCCCCTGCCACCTGGTCCAGCGTTGTGACCTCCTGCGGGACCTGCTGGCTAAGAGGAATGCCCAAAGGGACCCAGGAGGCTGGCCACGGCGCCACTTCCTCTGGACAGGGGGACCTGTCAAGATGGACCAGCCCCGGGAGTTTGCATTGATACCTCTAGACCCAAATTAGTCCTGGATGCCAGGAAGCATGACTGACTGCTCATGCTCATCTCAGAGCTGGTTGTAGGCAGCCCAGCAGGCCTCGTACAGCCCCCAGGATAGGACATGGTTATTGTCAGAGAAAGGGGGGGTGGGAGGGCCAGAGGTGGAACTTGGTGAAGACATGGTAGAATGGGGGACTAACCGCGGTGAGCCCTCCTTCTTATCCTCCCAGGGCAGCTTCTGGATGGCTGCTGCACAACTTCGACTCCAATATTTGATGACTTCTAGGTCAGCACTAGCTTCGGGTTTGAATTCCCATGGCACTGTCATCATGACCTCTGTCTTGAAGAGTCTCAATGCTGAAGGGGGGGGTAATGTCACGACCCCACCATCTCTGGACCCTCATAAGTTGCCCTAACCCTGGCACACACCTCCCCCACACCCCTCACACACCTCCAGGGCCACCAACAACCTCACAATGCTGCACTAGCAACACCCACGGCCATCTCCGGACTGACCTCCAGGCATCACCGGACCCCGGCATCTTGGCTGACATGTCACCTCAAGGCTTCCCTGTCACCTGGATACATCCGAATCCCCAGCATCCCGGCCATCATGGTAACATTCCACAACATTCCTCCCGCAAACCATCGGCATGTCACCAGGCCACCTGCTTCTGTGGCGTCGACGGGTGCCACTACCACACACCACGACCGCTGACCTGCCCTATGCAAGACAGCTGTGGCCCATGCCAGCATGCCCCGACAACTGCCACAACCCCGAGGCTGGGAGCCTGCCCTAGGGCTTAGCCGGAGGACAATCAGATGCTACGGTCCCAGCTAGAACCCTGCCCCAGACTTAGTGGAAGGGTAATATATAAACCATAGGATAGCATACGAGTCGAGTAGTCTTGATATTCACCATAGTTTCCATAGTCTCTGTCTCTGTTCCAATCTAGTTTCATGTCTCTCTCTCTCTTGTCTCGTCTCTCATATCTCATCTCCGTGCCTTGTACTTCTGTTCTGTGACTTGTATTCCTGTTCTGTATCTCTCCTTTATCTCTCTATTTCCTGCCTCGTATCTTTTCCTCTCTACCTCTATCTCCATTCCATATCTCTCATCATCTCCCGGTTTCCTGATCAATCTATCTCCTATCTGTTCCGTACCTATCCCTATCAACTTCTGAACCTACTTCTGTTCCCCAACCAATACAATCTTCCATTCCCCGTTCTCCCCTCCACTAAAAGCCCCAACCCCCTGAACTTGTGCTCCTCAACCTGGAGCACTCCTGACCTCGCGCGCGTTACTACTCGTACCCCGGAGCATCTGGACTTCACCCCAGACCACTCGTAGTTGTACTGGAGCTTCCGAGAAGCCCCAGACCTGTACTTGGCCTCCTGAACTTGACTAGTAAGGACTCGCCAGTATAGCTGAGCCCCTGTCATCAGCGGGACCTGACAGTACACAGGTGTCCAACTACAGTAATCTCTACTGCACATAGTACTAACTTGGTTTCTGAAAAGGTTTCCTCAGCATCCTCAATCCATTGCAAGATTCTGTTGACATTCTCCATGTGCTCCCATACAAAGCAACATATTCCAGAATTCTCTGGAATAGTCTCATACTCTCTTTCCACCAACTCATAGTGTGTGGTTGGTCCTCTTATTGGAACATCATCAATATAAAACTTCTGGGATCTCCTCCTGAAGAATGTAGGTCACATCATTGTAGAACATAAGAATTGAGCTAGTCCACTTCATAGGCAACATTACCAACTGCAGTGCTCTAAATTGTGTGTGCTATAGTCCCTTGACCTTGGATCCAATGTTCACTCATCATATCCCACATATAAGTCATATATTCTTCCCCAAGCCCTTCCTGCAAAATGATTGGCTAACTCCTCAGTTGCTGGAGGCCAGCCAGAGTGAGCAATTGTCACTTCAGGAAATGTGGTGTGTCTCTTGAGAAAAATGTGTCAGAAATATGTCTTTCAATCTGTGACAAATTTTTCTAAAGAAACATGTGAGATATTACATGAGAAAGATATCAACAATATGTAAAATGTTTTTTTAAATGGAATTTTGGAGAATTATAAATTTTTTCAATCATTTTATTTCAAGAAAAATAAAAAATATGTTGATATGACTCTGTGCCTACTGTGAGAAGTCCTGGTTAAAACAAACTATAAAATATACTGAAAAATGTAAGCGTAATAGGCAGACAATCCTTAGAAACCCTGAAAATATAAACCCACTAAAAAAATTTACATTTCTGAAAGGCTAATAAAATAATAGAGTATTCTACCAGGGAATAGGGCAGAAAAATAGGAGTTAAAATTCAATTTATTAATGCTAAAATGGTGGACATTGCAGATTACCTTCCAGATGTCTCAGATTAAGAGATAGTCATGAAATAGGATGATCTGGAATAAAGAACATTAAAAATAGGCAGGAAGTGGAGGGCACAAGCTTTAGGAATGTTGGAGAACCATCTAAAAAGTTTTAGGAATGTTCTGACTAGGATAAAGTTCCATTGTACCACAAGAATGTTTGAAATGGGAAATGATCTAGGGATGATCTGAAACAAGGGAGACAACATAGGAAGAATTAGGAAAGAATGGAACAAGTTCTGGGATCAGGAGAGTACTTGCTATGTGAAAACATGGTTTCTTAGAATTATTCATGTGGATATGGAAGAAAAAGGTGAGTGGAAAGAATATCAAGTCCTAGTCATGTCTTTTTGACATCCTGGACTGATGATATGTCTTTTTAATAAAATAGGAATGTTTCTAGGAAAACATTGAAGTACTCCAGAACCACTCATAGATCTATTATGTTCTAGGCAGAAAGAGGTTACTATTCATCCTACTCCATTGGAATACAGTCAGTAGATGGAAAAACTAGCCAATATTTCAAGAAAATAAGCAATACAGTACTGTAGTAATATATTTTCTAGTCACATGTAGAACTGGTCTGTGTGCTAAGTAGAATGATATAAATAGGGTACAGATAGGCTAGAATCAACAGGCAATTAGTGGATAAAGGCTCAGTGGTTCCCAGGGAGTGAATCACCTAGGCTTGCTTTCATTAAGAAACCTCTACTCTAGTTTTCAGACTTAGAGTCAGGAAATGTTTAAAAATACAACCACAGTTTGATTCTCTCTTGATCTGATGCATCTGGGAGGCTTATCTGTTATTTCCACCATTCTAGCATTGAATAATCAATAATTAATCCCTATTTTATCATCCTACTCCTTGATAAAATACTCTGGTATTCTATTAGCTTTTTAGAATTATAAATTATTTAAGTGTTTCCATGTTTTCAGGGTTTATGGGGATTGTCCACCTGTTATTCCTACAATTTTCAGCATATATTTTAACCAGGGATTATGACATATAGATATAGTGTCATATCAATACTAGTAAAAGTAATGCAGTCTAAGAGTAGCTGCCAAATAAGTAAAGGGGGCTATGGCCTCAGCTCCCAATTTGAATAGGTAGAAAGCACATGCCAAGGGAGGCTGTTATTGAATAAGAAAAAGGTCAAGAATGTAAACGATGAATAATCCTGGTTGGGTTTCATATAATCTCTGAGGTTGCAGGGGCCACTAATCATGTCAGCTAAGGTGGTCATAAGAAGTAGTGTTGTCCAAAGTCAATCTGGTTGTTAAGGCATTTTGTTGTTAACAGTTATTGTTGTTAATAGATTCAATCATAACCACATAAGCCTATTTGAAATAGCTTCAGAGATCAATCCTATTTAAGATTCCCTTCTGATTATTCATGTTTTCATGAGGTCTAATATCCTGATTTTTCCTGAGCCAGTTCTTTCCCTTCTATCTTCAGAGTACTGGATAGTTCTTACAACATCATATGTTCTGTCATATACCAAGTACCCTCCTGAACCCAGAGCTTATTCCAACCTTCCCCAAGCTTTCTTACACTGCCTCCCTTGTTCCAGATTATCCCTAGATCATTTCCCATCCTTGATCATTCATATGGCACAATGCAAAACATTCATGTAGTACAATGCAGCTTTCCCCTAGTCAGATCATTCCTAAAACTTTTTCTCTTGTTCTAGAAAGTTCCTCAACTAGAGTGTATTCCTCCTCTATTTTGTCCATTTTTTACTTTTGCATGTCCTGATTTATCTCCTTTATTATTTCCATGAGTGTCAGATCTCATTTGAACAGTAGTGCACTACTTTTGGTCTTTACTGCCATGCAGGAAACAACCAACTTGGCAGGTTAGGGAGCAGTTATTAGTAGCTTATATTTAGCAGGGTTGTGAGCAAGTTCCCTATAACTTGTTGGGTCAGCAAAGTTATTAATGGTAGTGGACAGGAGTTGATGCACTACTTCTGGTCCTTGCTGCCATGCAGGAAAAAACCAACTTGTCAGGTTAAGGAGCAATTGCTAGTAGCTTATATATAGTAGGGTTGCAAGAAAGTTTCTATAACACATTGAGTTGGCAAGGTTGCTAACAATAGCAGACAAGAGTACAGGCATGAAGCCATTAAGAATTCTGTATCTAAATGAAGAAATGTTAGCAAAGTTTTGGAAGCAAAAGGCAAATACAAGTTGCTAGTGGGAGGTGCTTAGCAGAGGGCAAGGAATGACAAGGCATAGAAGCAAAAGAGGCAGAAGGCCAACTAAGGCCAATGGCTAGAGCATTATCAGTCTTTTTTGAATAAGACTTTCAGCTCCTTAGGGTGTGCAAGCTAAGTATGGCAAAGACAGGAGGTTCTATTGTGTTCTTTTATAGCTAAGTAATGGAGTATTTATACTAGTAATAAGAATGCAGCCCAAAGGAGTGATTGCCCACTAAGCTGATTTGAATAGGTAGATAATCACATGCTAAAAGAGAGGGCCATTATTGAATAAGGAGAGAGTTAAGAATATAAATGGTGAATAGTCCTAATTGGGTTTGTACAATCTCCAAGGCCATGAGGGCCATTAATCATATCAGCACAGGAGCCATAAGAAGCCATGTTGTTCAAAGTTGATTACATCATTAAGGCAATTGTTGGTAGCATTCATTGTTGTTAAAAGAAGTGTGATTATAGTCATGGGGCAGCATCACCCAATTTATCCAATTAGATGCTGTGTTATCAGATTAGATAGAGGCAGATTTGATTAGATAAGGTTGGATTGGCTGGCATCATTAGATATCTTGAAATTATTGTCATCTTGTAGTTAGTGCCAACTGAATCATATCATCTCCTCTTGATTGAAAATCTGACTGTCCTCAGTCAAAAAGGAAATCTTCTAAGTCTTATAATCATTAGACATGGTTCATGTGCCTTTGGTCTGTGTGCTATTCCAAAAACCTATAAAAGGATTCCAGCAAAACTTTGGACTTCAACATTTCATTCCTTCTCACTATTCTTTTTACCATGTCAACACCCGCCTTCTTTGATTACACTATGACTTTTGTGTGGCTAGCAGCCACTCAGGAGTTTCTTGAGAAGGCTCCCAAGGTCTTAACAATGGGGCAGGCTCTTCTTGTGACTAACCTGCAGGCAGCTATTATGTTGATTTTGTCAATGTATCTTGATTGGCTCAAGTCAGTAAGCAGGAGCAGAATTTCCTAGGTGGAGCAGGAGACAGTCAGGGACAAGTGTTGGGCACTGTATGCCCAGTTCAAGGGGGAGGCCTGTATGAGGCCCTTTGACAAACATTTCATAAGTCCTTTTAACCTATTAACAGTATTTTGTTATGCTAATGATAACATTAAGAGTGCAATGCTAGCTGGCAAAATGGAGGTGGAAGATATTGCAGTGGTGCCAATGATGGTAAGCACTAACAGTCTTGTGAAGAGTCAAGCAATGTTGTTAAGGGTATCATTAATTGTCTGAAAAACTTTGTTTTGATGACCAATTCTTTTTTCAGCAACTCAATCAAGGATCCTTTGGCATTTGCCAGTAGCAGAACAAGGGAGGACTGTGGAGAAAGATTGAGTTGACAGGGAAGAGCTGCCAGTAGTGCTGGTGTGGAGTTGCCTGTACTACTGACAACTCTAGTGACTCCTAAACATAGGGCTGAGATGGAAACAAAGAGGATGAGCATACCAAAGGTAAGCTTATATTATTGTTAGCATTAACAATGTGTGGCTGACAGTGATCATTTGCAGAAGTTGTTAAAAGGGAAGGAGAAGGCAAAGAGACCAGCAACAAGGAGGTTCTAGTAAGTTGGCTTTCAAGCAATAGCATAATTGCTAAACCTTAATGGCTCTTCCAGACTCCAAGTAAGGGAAAGGGAAAGGGGAAGGGGAAGAAACAGGTGACTTTGGATGAAGACAGTGGCAACAAAGTAAGTTCTCTTGCTTAGTGGGATTCATTTATACTAACAACTTGTTGTTTAGTTTGTGGCCTCCATATTGTTTAACAGCCACAAGCCAAAGAGGCTGCTGAAGGAGGACCTTCTGTCTATCATGCTGGATATGAGCCTTGGTGCCAGAAAGAAGGTGGCCTGCAAAGGGAAGAAGTTGGCAGTGCTTGCTGCAAGAGCAGCATTCAGAGAGAGAGTTGGAGCAATAAGCACTTTATTTGTTGTCAATAATTTGCTAGGTTGATGATTACTGATAGTGCAACAGCTGCTGGGCAGCTAACAATCCCAAGGGTAGCTAGCATCCTACTGGAAACTTTCCTGGCCAGCAAAGGGTGCTCGGTGCATCAGCAGTTGCTTTGTGGCAGGCAAGGTGGTCACAAGAGAAAGAAGGCATATGATGCTGCCTTAGTGAAGGCAGCTAGACAGTTCTTGGAAGGCCAATGCAAACTCAATGCAGCCAGTAAGGCCATGACCATCATAAAGGTGACATTAAGCCTTCCAATGTGTCAAGAGGGCACTAGTGCAGAGGAGGTGAGTTCTGAAAAAAGGGCAATTTACAAGAGTTGCTTGGTAGTGAACTCTAATGAGGATGAGATTGAGGTACTTACCAGGTCTAAACAGTGCTAGTTAGAGTTGAATGATGAGGAGGAGGTACTAGCAAAGAAGAGGGCAGCAATTGCAATGGCAATTGAATGGAGCCTCAGGGCAGCTGAGGTGCCAGAGCAGACTAGTCTGGTAGTAGGGCCTAGCAGCAGCTAGTAAGTTCACTTTCAGTCCTTCTGACTCTGACTAAATAATTTCACCATTTCTAATAGTCCCATAGCAATGGAGACACCAGAGGTGGAGATGAGGGATTGAATAGGGGATCAAGAGGCAAAACAGTTGGTAAAGGTCCCTTTCTCAGTGGAGTTGCCATTTGTGCTAACAACATTTGCTAGTTGGTAGGATTTGAGACTTCTTGCTTATGAAGTGGTGTAGTACCAAGCCATCCAACTTGCAAAGGATGTAAGCACCTTCACAATTGCATACTATTATCACTAACAGACCTAGATAATGTGGCCATAATTTCTTGATATTCATGACTTCAATATGTGTTCCTTCATCAATTCTAAGTCTTTGGGCTGAAAGTTATAGTTGCTAATAGTAGTAGCATGTTTTTGTTTAAAACAAAAGGGCAGCTAAGCATCAGGTTTTAAACACTAGGTCATGTAAATGTTCAAGGTCTTCTTAGCAATGCTGGAGGTCTATAGCACATCAAGCAATTAGATCAGTAGTTGTTAGCAAAGAATTAGGCAGTGGGTGCAGGTAAGTGGCTTCCACCCATGTCTGCCAGGAAGAGGGGATGGGTTCCAGTGGCAGCATAGTATGAGGAGCAATTCATATGTTTGTGGAGTCACCAATGTCCAACTGCTAGCTATGGCCACTAACAATCCTGCTGAAAATACCTCTGTACCCCCATAATACCTTAGAATATCCTAACATACTCACTGTTGATCCCTTTTTGCATCCATACTCTGGTTTTACTGGTCATTATGCACTGCCTGCCAACAGAAACTTTGGTGCACATGACCTGGTTTACTATAGCATGCAATGACATAGCTTCCATGATGGTGGTTGAAGATCAAGATGTGGTTCAACCAACTTGAACAACTCCCAAATACATCCAAGCATAGTCACATAACTCTATTTATATTCCTAGATGCAACTTACTCTTGATTTCTGACTAAGATAGGGATAAACATGCAAAGTGAAAAATGCTCAAAAAAACATCCCAATGAGTGAATCTTATAAAATGGCTATTACTCCATCAATTTTGATTCAAATTACATAGCCTTAGATGCAATCTACAATGCCATAGTATTTTACATGAGTCAATCAGAATTTTAGGTACTTGGAATCTTCCATGTCAATGTCATCTTTTAAAAGCTATAAAACATTGGAACTTTTTCTTGAGCCACTATATCTGTAGCATAGTGTCTGAATGAAGATAGTATTAATATGGCAGTCTCAAATCAAAAACCTACCAAAAGCTAGCAGTATCCCAAATATACTCTTTAAATGCTGAAAACTATAAGCATAAGTCAAAAACAGTAGACAAGAAGGGGCACTTGCCAGGCCAAATACCAATGACCCCTGGGAAAAAGCAAAGATAAGACAAAAGAAATGAATGAACTGAGAAGCAGACAAAGTTACACCCCCAATGTATTGAGCCATGATTGGTGGCTGTGCTGATCCAATCAAGCCAAGCCCTGATTCATTGGGTGCCTAATGCTTCTCAGTACTCCTGTTTCTCCTGGCTGCAATACCACACAAATAACCCTTGTTCAACTTTGAAGAGCTCAAACCCAATGACCAACATGCCCAGTGCACCAAAGAAAAGGAATAAGGGGCAGAAAAGGAGGAGAAATTGAGAACAAGCATATGCCAAGCCTGGAACAGGTGAAATGTGTCAGGCAAGGAAAACTGACTAGCAACCATGAAAAACCAATGAAAAACATGCTGGATTGTGTAGTCCATGCATTGAGAGAGATATATGAAAGGAGGGTAGATGGAGGGGGAAGGTCAAGCAATAGGCTTGGAGTCATCAGGGAGTGGACATCTTAGGCCAACTTCAAAAGCTTCAAATATTTTTGGGTTTACATTGAATTATTAATTGAACCTTTTTCTGACTTGATTGAACATTTTTTGGACAGCCTTGAACTTTAGTTTGACCAACAAAATCAATGAAAAAAAAATCTGTTCTTATTATAAAAAGTGTCTATCGAGTTGTCAAGACACCCAATGCAACTTACTTGCAGGATGGAGTTTTGTTTGTACATAAATACAAATAAACAAAACTACCAGTGGGCTGTTGCTAAGGCACAGCATTTCCAAGATCTAGATTATACATTCAAGAAAGGGTTGTAACTATGATTCAGCACCATTACAAGGTGTATACCATGAGGACAATGTTTTGACTGCATGTGGATATCTTGGTTGTGTCTTCAACAACACAGCCTTACACATTCTTGTTTCACAAAATAATGGATGGTAAGCCCCAAAGGTAGAGACACTATATGTACAGAGCTGCTGCTGAAATTGCAGTGAATGCATATCTATGTTAACATGTAATGCCTTATTCATGTCAGAGGGTTTGCCAACAACCTGAAGCAAGAAATATGCATATATGTCAAAGCATACATGAGAAATTACCCACAAGATGATTATGGGCCATTTCCAAGGCACAGCACAATGAGATCTAGTTTATACACTCAAGAAAGGTTGTAACTAGGAATATAGCACCATTACAAGGTGTATACCATGAGGACCAACATTTTGACTGCATATGGATATCTTGATTGTGTCTTTGCCTTGCACAAGCTAACACAGCTTCTGGTATAAGAAGGGGATAGTAGGCCCAAAAGATGGAAAGACAAAGACATTCAATGTCAGGAGCTACTATTGAAGTTGTGGTGATTGCTGATCATATCTATGGTTGTCATTTCATGGCTCATTCATGTCTCAGACTTTGACAAACACAAGGAAAAACAAGATTTGCAATACTGCCTTGAGAACATACCCACAGATACTGTCCAATTTGAATATGGCACCAAAAGTTAGCAACGTTGACATGGTGACAATAAGTTACAAGCCATCTCGAGCACACACCAAGAATTCCAGACCAGATCATTCACTAATGGAATGGACTACATAGCATGGTTGAAGTAGACATCAGACAAAGAAGAAGATGCACAACAAATTTTTAGTGCAATGCTTCCTGTATTCAAGGCAAAACTAGCTTGTGGTGGCAGTATTGCTGGATGTCTCAGAAGGAAGACAATGAATTTGAGTTCTGCATGGACATCAGTATTCACACAACATTCTATAATAACAGTGACCTAATTTGACCTTTTCCATATTCTCATTTATTCTTGTGATTCCATTATTACCTCTCACCAATACTGGTTATATATATATATATATCATACTCTGTATTCAATAGCAGACAGACTCTTTTTACAATCCAGGACTTAGACTATTTTTACAATCCAGGACTTACACAAGATCTAATGTTTGACCTAAGAGCCTCTCTTGTGATGCCACCATAACACCATGCAGCTGCCAATGGAGGAACATTAGCCTATTACAAGTAGCCTTGTGACCCACACCATAGTCATGTCCCAGAGCCCATTGGCAGGGCAGGTGGAAATTAAAACTTCCATTATAGCTTGAACTAAGCTCATTGGTCCCAGAGGGAATGCATTTACACACCCTGTTATGTTAACAGTAGTTGTGGGACTCAATCACTTATTTGTGATAACACCGAATGACGCTTCCAACCGCGAACGTCAGTGTTGTCGATTCTAGTCTAACAGGCTCTGCCCCAAACGATGAGTAGAAACATGTCTTTTTTTTTGGATGTGACTATATCTGAGCCTCTATGGATATCAAAGACATGATACTGTTCAATCCCTTTTCTATGCATTTGCACTCTCTTCAACCTATACTACACAATTCTTGGCATATGTCACATGGCAACAACTGCGCAGCACATATAAATAGAAATAGATATCAGCGATCCATCCTTTCATCCCGTCCATCCATCCATCCAATCAATCGTACAGAAAACATGACAGAAAAACATGACAGAGAATAGAAAAGCTGCTTGATATGAATGCGGAACAATCCCTCGATTACGAGTCGCCCACCTCCACACCCAGAACCCCCCACACAGCCTTGCCTACAACACCCACGCCATCGTTCGGCCAGTCTCGCCTGCGGTTGAAATAGTCGGCAGCGACGTCGAGGGGTATGATGCCGCTCTGGAGCGCGCAGAGACGAGGTCAGAAACGATGGGCTCTGTGAATTCGGGATGGCCTTGGATGGAGAAAATATGGATGTTGTGAAGTGATTGGGGGAGGTCTGGTGATGAGGAACGAACAAAGCCTTGGTTGAGGGTTGGTAGCAGAAGCAGATGCGGGATGCGAGTGGAAACTGCGGGCCGTGAATGCGAGCAGGGTGTTTATCCATTCTACGTTGTCGAAAGTGTTTGCGGCTGCAGAGAAATCAGATGGCGCAAGACCAATGCTATGAGCCTGTGTACATGACAGCGTCGTATGTGCTGAGCTGGTCGTCGGTTGGATAGGCCATGTTGTACACGACGTCATATGGATCAAGGCTGGAATGGAGTCAACGACTACAGTCACGCTAAGTCAAGTGGCACGATAAAATATGTGTCCAAGTAAACATTATTCTGCGCACTTGGCACCTGATGGGGCTAGTTGCTCATCACACGCATCCATGTCTAATATCCAAAGTCAAGCATATCTAGCTCTGCAATTATTTTTTCGAGTTTGTGTACTTCCACACATCCTTAGCTTAAAGTATGTTTATTTTACATGTATATACCTTGCAGAGTCACTCTCACTCCGTTTTTGTTCTCTGAATTACAGCTTGCCGGGCAGGGGATGGGAGGATGTTGGGAGGGACAACTGGATGTATCAGCTTGTTCTGAATTATTCACGAGGCTGGCGCATTGAGTTGACATCACTTATCTAATGAACTTTTGAACTCATGACTTGCTAATTGCTATATCATTTCAGAGCAAAGAGTTCCCCCCAAAAGAAGCTTGAGCAAAGAGTCTCAAAAAACAAAGCTTGAACTAGATTAAATGAGACAAAAAAAAAAAGAGACAGCCCTAATCTGATGCTCTACTTGCATAATCTGGGGGAGAATGAGAGTTTTCGAGAGCCACTATACGGTCTGATATCATAGACACCATCATCTCCATCTGTCGCTGCATAGCTGATTCGACCTCTCTCAGTGACACTGATTGCGGGAGCGTGGATTCCTCCTCGTGGGGTGTCGTTTGTGGCTGACTCTGGCTCTGGCTCTGACTCTGGCTCTGGCTTTGGCTACTAGTACCAGTAGATCCCAGTGAATCGCCAGGACTCCTCTTTGTTGAAGTGAAATCTTGGACGAATTAATTTCCAGGGGAGAAAAAGAAAAATCAGTGCGCTCACCATTCTGAGCTGAGAGTTCTGCAGCATGTGGGTTGTCAAGGAGTGAATTGACCGTGGGGATAGGTCCGATTTGTCCTAGACGGCGCGTGCGTCGTTTTCTCATGATAATGGTTATGATGACCAAAGCCACCAGAACTACCCCTCCGACAACACCACCAATGATAGGACCGACTGCTGTGGTGGGACTACTAATAGATGTTGAAGGAGTGACTCCCGAACTGTTACTAGTAGAGGTGACGGAGGGGTCTCCAGAACTGCTACTAGTGGAGGTGACAGAGGGGTCTCCAGACCGACTACTAGTGGAGGTTACAAGAGTGTCTCCAGATCTGCTAGCAGAAGTTACAGAAGTCACAAGAGTGTCTTCAGACCTGCTACTAGTAGGGATCACAGGAGTGTCTCCAGACCCGCTATCAGTAGAGGTTACAGGAGTGTTTCTAGGTGTGCTACTAGGAGAGCTGACAGCAGTGTCTACAGGCCTGATATCAGGAGTTGCGGAAAAGATGTTGGAATTAGAACTGGGGAGAACCGTGCTAGCAGTATTTGACAGATTGAATGTGACTGCGGTATCTGTGAGGCCAGGGTTAGAAGCTTGTGGAAGTGGTTCAGATATCGTGTTGGTACTAGCCGATAGCGGGTGTGGATGATGGTTGGTGCGAGGGGTGGAACACGCTTGGTATTGATATAATTGACAGGAGTGGGTTTCTTCTGTGTCAAAAATGTCAATGAATACTCCCCACAAAATGAAGGGATAGGCGCTCACGACAAGATTGTGGTAACCGGAGCAATGGACATTGAAGGCTGGAGGACGGTGGAATCACACAAGCCTGAGGAACCCTATATAAATGAAATGACGAGCGATGGTTGCAATAGCGACTAACAGAATCAAGATCGTCGGTACACACTGATTTACTCCAGTGTATAATGCAAGATCTTGACATGGCACAACGAGCTCGAGTCTCGACTGCATAGTCAGCGTAAGATCTTGATGTAACCCATGATGAAAGATCAAAGCAGCGGTGAGAAACGTTAGCGGGAAGATGGCGGAGGGTCAGTGGTTATGGAATTTTGGTTCTTTACATGATTGAATCGTTGACTCTCCTACCAAGTTGGATATCGGTGACGAACTCCAGAGAAAGCGTAGTCTGTAGTCACTGTGGGAATGGAAAACGGCTCTCATACGCCACACAGGCGGGTATTCCTGCTTGCGCTCAAGCAGTCCTAGGCCTTGCGATCATGCCACGTCTGGATTTCTTGGCATGCCGTAATGGGTATAATGCATGTTTAAGTGCTCTGACATTGAAAAATAGCATGTTTTTTTTGGATATGACTACATCTGAGCCTCTATGGATATGATACTGTTCAATCCCTTTTCTATGCTATGGAAAGCATTTGCATTCTCTTCGACCTACATTACACAATTCTTGGCATATGGCACATGGCAACAACTGCGCAGTACATATAAATAGAACTCCATCTCGATGTCAGCGATCCATCCATTCATCCCATCCATCCATCCGATCAGTTGTACAGAAAACATGACAGAAAACAGAAAAGCTGCTTGATATGAACGCGGAACAATCCCTCGATTACGAGTCGCCCACCTCCACACCCAGAACCCCCCACACAGCCTTGCCTACAACACCCACGCCATCGTCCGGCCAGTCTCGCCTGCGGTCGAAATAGTCGGCAGCGACGTCGAGGGGTATGATGCCGCTCTGGGAGCGCACAGAGACGAGGTCAGAGACGATGGGTTCTGTGAATTCGGGATGGCCTTGGATGGAGAAGATGTGGATGTTGTGAAGTGAGTGGGGGAGGTCTGGTGATGAGAAGCGGACAAAGCCTTGGATGGGGGAGGTCGGTGATGAGGCGAGGGGGTGGGTGGATGGGGGCAGGACAGGGACGTGGTCGCGGTGCATTTGTTGGATTGTCTGGAGAGGGATTAGTGAGGTGATAAGGTAAGAGAAGTGGACGAACGAGGGTATCGGCAGCAAAGAGGGATTTGGCGAGGGGCGTGAGATCGAGATGCGTTGGACCGATTTCCCAGCGGTCGTTGCGAACACAAGAGGCGCCGAGGGCACGAGCGATGATTTGGTGGCCGAAACAGATGCCGATGAGTTTGAGTGTGGGATGCGAGTGGATAATCCGGGCCGTGAATGCGACGAGCGTGTTTATCCATTCTACGTCGTCGAATGCGTTGGCGGCTGCAGACGAGTCAGACGGCGCAAGACGGACGCTCTGGACGCACCTGAGCCCGTGTACATGACAGCGTCGTATGTGCTGAGCTGGTCGTCGGTTGGATAGGCCATGTTGTGCACGACGTCGTATGGATCGAGCTGGAACTGGAGTTGCTGGCCATGGAGGGCGTTGTGGAGAAATGCAGTGTAGAGAGAGTGATAGTCGGGATGTGGCTGAGGAAGCCTGCCTGCGACGAGAAGAGCGATTTTCATTGTTGCCGCAATTCTCGTTTGTCGCGCAATTCTCATTTGTCGCGCAATTCTCGTTTGTCGCCGCAATTCTCATGGATCCTGCAATTCTCGCGCTTTGGATTGGACTCGCTCAAACTCCGATTGGGGCGACTTTCGCACGGATTATCCCCGAATTAGCATTTCGGTCAGGCGGAGATTGAATCACGCATGCAGATGTCCAAAGAAATCTAATTTCTACGTGTTCCAACTCTTCCATGCACAACGACCCAGACTCACCCGCGCCCCTTCACTCTGACCCTCGTTTTCTCGTCGCAACCACTATCGCCACCCTTCTCCTCGCTGGTTCTGCTTTCATATGTCGCACAGGCTCCAGATCCATTTGGACTAACCCTCAGGCAATCGGTACCCTTAACTGTCTTTGTTATGCTACAGATAAGACAATAACCTTCACATTCTCACGTAGGTTCTACGCCTCAGGCCACCAGCAGCTCCAAGCCCAGCACTGCTGCGGGCTCGGCTTCGGCGATCTCACTCCGTGCACAAGATGACGACCCCGAGGCCAAGGACGGAAAGGCGTCCAGGTCAAAGGAACGCAGAAAGAGGGGAAAAGATCCCCTCAAGGATCTCTTGAAGAATCCAAAGAAGAGTAAGCTGCTCCAAGTCCCAAAACCGAGCAGAACAGAGCCTCCGGACGAAACACAAGGGCGTCTGCCCAAAATAGACGAAGTGGCCCGTCACAGCAGTGCACAGGCACGATCTCTCTCGGTCGCATCATCAAGTCGTACTGACGAGCGAGACGGAAACGAAAACGAAAACGAAAACGAAAAGCTAGAATTCGGGACACCATCATCCCCTCCACTCCTTCATCCTTCTTCTGCCACCCGACTTTTGTCCTCGTCCTCGCTCTTCCCAAATCCCCACCCCCCCTCATCCTCATCCACCTCCCTCTCCCTCTCTCCAATGCACACCTCCACGTCATCTGAATCCACGACTTCTCCGAACACCTCTCCGACAATATCCCAGAGCACCATCGAGAAGCCGTCGAATAACAATAATAGGCCCGAGTCGGCTGAGGCGGTTTCTTCCGCTCCGTCAAACAAGAGAAAAACCAAGAACACGAGCACGAGCACGAGCACGAGTAAAGGTGGAGCACGAGGTCCGTCTACATCAGAAGCCGCGTCAGGATCTCCGTGGGATTGGGACGGCGCGGGCCCGAGCACGAGCACGAGCACACGTGCTTCGGGGAGTGACTCGCAGACGCCACAGCGTCATGCATCTCAGAAGCAACAAGAGCAGCAGCAGCAGAGAGCTTCGCGGGAGAAGCCTGCGCGGGGGAGGGGTATGAGTGTCGGAGGCGGAGCCGATCTCTCGCCTGGTGTAGTGATGTTGCCTGCGTTGGACGAGGGCGAGGAGGAGTGTGTGGGAGCGAATTCTTCTTCTCGTGTCACTTCGCCTAGTATTAATGCTCTTGCGAGCGCCATGCAGCGCCATGCGCCGCCCACACCACATCGCCGCCCCCCCACGCCGCTCTCTGTGTCCTCGGGCAGTCGTAGCGGCACGCCGCCGCCGCAGACGCAGTTGGCGAGTATGAGGGGCGCCTTGGAGGCTGCGAGGATAAGAGAGGACAGGCTTGGGAAGGAGATTGATAGGCTTGGGAGGGAGGTTGACAGTCTGAGATGGGAAGGGGGACGAGCGAGGAGGAGGGAGAGCGAGGTGAGTTCTTGTGTTGGGTTGTGAGCCGCTGCCTAACACAGTTCTTTTTCTTTTGTAGCTTCAAGCACAGATACATCATCTGGTTGGACAGTTGCAGGTTTATGGTGCGATGTTGTCTGGGCAAGTCTCGCCTCTCCCGTATCCGCACCCGCACCCGCATCAACACATCCCACACACACATCCGAACGGGACGCCTCCGACACCCGTGAATGGGTACAACGCATTCTCGCCCCCACCTCCACATTCCCCGCCCCCTTCTGCACACCCACACCCACACCCACACCCGCATCTGCATATTCCGTCTGCGCAGGCGCAGATGATTCTGAACACGATTCTACCTTCGCCGTTTCACGGACATGGACATAGT
>QGOB01001725.1:0-85743 GCA_003313055.1 Termitomyces sp. MG145
GGGGGGCAGGGAAACGTACAGCTCGCAACAATCCCACACAAAACGCCCGTCACGAAATCCCAAACAGTCATGACAACCACGATCCCCACGATCGTTATATACTCCGTCCTCGTAGTCCTCCTCCTCGTATCCCACAAGGCCTCCTTAACAAGATCGATCCCCAACACAAATATCAACGCGCCCACAACCATAACCGCTATTTATTATACCCGCGAAAATGAGCACAATCTCCCACTCAAACAAAGGAAAGACGCACGGATATACGCAAGAGGCGCCGTACCGACGACCAACAACGCCGCCGTCGCAAGCGCAAGCATGAACCCCGCGATCCTCGTCCCGCCTCCGACGCGATAAAACCTTGCGCGGGGGTGAGCATTCACATTCGCATTCGCATTCGCACTCGCTATTCATTGTGTGTGGACTTACAGAAGCGTGTTAACATAAACGAGATAATTCGGTCTATGAGCTTGATTAATCAGAGAAAGAAGGAGGAGGGGGGGAGGTACGTACACTGTCCCGAACAAGGCGGAAAGAAGGTTCGAGTACCCGTGTGCGACGAGCTCTTTGTCGGTGTCGACGTCTTCGTTTAGGGATACAGCTGTCATGTAATGTGTGATGCGTAATGAATGGATGTAGTAAGGACCGTGCGGAGGGACGTACATAGAGCCGGGACATTCAGAGGCGGATGCAGGATATTGAAGAATAACCTACGATCCATTCATTGATGACGACAACGCGTAAAAAAAAAAACCAGAAAACTCACAAAGCAAACTGCGTCGGAAGCGTATCCACCAACACGCCATACCGAACCGCTCTAAAATCTAGATAAATAGATCAATCAATAACATGAGCACGGAGCACGGAGCACGGAGGACAGCGAACAGGTGCACGCACCCCAATGCGAATAAAACTTGTACCACGCTTCGGATTCTCTATTTCCCATATCGAATATCCACCCTGCGGAGCGGAGATCGGAGAGATGAACGCCGAGCGCGACGACGATGATGTAGAATGCGAGTGGGATGATGAGAAAGTCTGGGCGTGTGTGTGTGAGGATGCGTGCAAAATCAAAGTCAAACTCCCACTCCAACTCCAACTCAAGCTTAAACTCAAACTCCAACTCAAACCCAAATCCAAACCCAAAACCCAAAACAAGCAAAAAAGGCACTCACAAATCGGCATAATCAACTGATGATTCCACCTACTCGTCAGCACCCTCAACAGGACCGCCAAAACAAGCGGGATCGCCCAAAGGACGACATTGGCCGGATCAAGAAAAACGCGCTCGAACGTGGGCCAGTCGACATCTTCGTCGACGCGCATGGACACGGTGAACCCCGTGCGCAAGAGGAAGGCGCCGACGCCGCCTATGCAGCTGTGGGGTTAGGTGTGAGAGGTCAGGAGCAAGGGCGAAAGCAGGCGAACGCGAGACGGACCCGACGAGGATGTGTCTTGGGAAAAAGCCGATGAGCGCGCCGAGACGGAGTGCGCCGAGGAGAAAGAACGTGAGGCCTGTGTGATGTGAGAAGAATGAGGGCGTGAGATGGCGGAGACGGACCTGTGAGGACGGAGCTGAGAGCGTATGCTGCCAGTGTAGTGGCAATTACCTGTGTAGGGTGCTCTTCGCCGATGTGAGCGCGTATGTGGTTGGCGAGGACGTGGAAGAATGGCTGTAGGGCGGTGTTTGGCAAGGGTGAAGAAAGAAGGAAGGAAACGCAAAAAGGCAAGACGCACGACGACTTCGATCATCATGCTTCCATTGGCGCCGGCGAATTTGGAACCGCCGAATGTGTAGACGAGCTGTGCGAGTACGGTGCTGTGGACGGCATGAACGTAAGCAGGTGACGAATGGGAAGGACTTACGAGAGAAAAAACATGGATACGCCCATGGGACCGAGATCGGCAAAGACGCCGGTGCCGGGGAATATGATCATGCCATCTAAGGCACGAGGTGGGTAAAAGTAACTTTTTTTTTGTTTCGGCAGACACGTACAGGAAATGCCGTCGAGAATGTTGAGCAAGGAGCCGAGGAGAACGGCAGGGATGCTTCTGAGTGCAGTTTGGAGGACGGTTGTGGATTTGACGAGGGAATTAGGCTGGGAACGTGGAATGAGGGGTGTTGATTCTGTGATGGTTAGGACGGGCGTGTCACAATCAGGCGTCGAGGCCGGCAATTCTGGGCGAGACTCATTGTGCATGGACGGCCGAGAATCATTATACATGGCCAGCCCCGACTCATTATGCATAGACAGCCTCGACTCATTGAGCATAGACAGCCTCGAATCATTATGAATGGCCAGCCTCGAATCATTGAGCATAGACAGCCTCGAATCATTGTGCATAGACAATTCCATCGTGTTCGTGCGGATGGCGTCTGCCAGATGAATGCGTGCAGAAAGCTCCGAGTCGTGCGGCACAGAGAGCAATCTTTTTCAAAATGTCAGCAGTAAGCCCAAATTTTAACATCAACACTTGCCCAGATCTGCTCAGCGACGACGACATTTCTGCAGTCGTCGTGTCGTCCATCACAACACGCACGGAACCAAATTCCAAGTCGTCTTTATTTATTCCCCCAGTCACGTGCCACGCGGCCCGTCCAACCATGACCACCATCGCCCTGTGCGTTTCTGCCTCTCTTGTTTGCCATCTAGCCTAACATTTCTCTCAGCTACCCTCTCTCCAACTTTACTTTTAGGCGAGAATCCTTGTATTTATCCATTTCTGTTGCTCATTCCTGCCTTTAGCACAAAAGAAGCCCAGCCAGAAGAAGACCCGTCCGTCTCTGCTCGTCTTCAGCGTCTCCAAAACAACTATGAAGACTTTGGCATGCGCCGAACCGTCGAAGGCATCCTCGTCGTCCACGACCACGGCCACCCCCACATCCTCATGCTCCAAATCGCCAACGCCTTTTTTAAACTGTAACCAACAACAACAAAAATAAAAATAAATAAAAACCCGTCACTCATATCTTCACAGACCAGGCGACTACCTCAAGCCCGGCGAAGACGAGATCGACGGCCTCAAGCGCCGTCTCGACGACCGCCTCGCTCCACCGCGCGATTCGCAGCAGTTCAACCAACACACGCATGGCGTCGATAATGATTGGGAGATTGGCGACTGTCTCGCTCAATGGTGGCGTCCCAATTTCGAGACGTTCATGGTACGCGCGCGCGCGCGCACGCGTCTCACCAACGAAATAATCACTCTTTTCCTTAGTACCCATTCATCCCTGCGCACATAACAAAACCCAAAGAATGCAAAAAACTCTTTCTCGTTCAGATGCCCGAGCGAAGTATGTTCTGTCTTGCCACTCATCCTCCCACTCAATCCCTCGCAGAAGTCCTCGCAGTCCCCAAAAACATGAAACTCCTCGCTATACCCCTCTTTGAGCTCTACGACAACGCCGCGCGCTACGGTCCACAACTCTCCGCCATCCCCCATCTCCTCTCAAGGTCCGTCCGTCCCTTCCTCACCCTCCATCCCTCCTGACTCTATTCCTGAAAGGTATAATTTCATTTATCAGTAAAGTCGCTCTCTGCTGCTCTGTATCCCACTGTCGTGTAATTAATTTAGGCTGCTGTTGACGTTGGTGTGTGACGAGTATCGTTCGAGAAGTAAGGCGTGACGACAAGTCGTAAGAGATATAACGTACATTGCCACCATACCGGCATCGGCATGGGGTCATATGTCAACCATCCTGTGTGGCAAGAACTACGAGAATCACGGATTGCCACCACCGACCACATCGGCATCGTCCCCCATGCAATTAAGCTCGGAAACAAGAGCTCCAAGCCAGGCAAACTGGTGGATTATCATCCAATAGCTAGGATTTTTGCTTCGAAAAAGTAAGCTAGGACAATGCACTAGTAACACTATTACTATTCTACTCTACGACGACTTACCCATCCATAAAACATCATTTTACTCTCTGCAGGTAATAAAATCTCAGTTGACTACATTGCAATCGTTTTAATCTACAAAAGCCAGTGCCTGGAAGGCAAGGAGACCGACTTTAAAAGCCCCGCCTGTGTGCCCTTGCTGGCTTCTCACTGCTCTGTTGTCACTGACGTGCGCAAGATGTGCATGTCGGATATCGACGCGGCTTAGAACACACGGACATACATAATACAAAGTGACAGAAATACATACAGCCAGACCAAAACACAGAAATGTAGCCTTGTTAAGCTACTTATCATAAGCGGTCAGGTGTGCGTGAGGTACGCCCCGTTTCATCTCCTGCAAAGGTGTCTTATAAAACCCTTTCCTATCCCAGTACTCCCCTAGGATGACAGACACATCCTTCTCCTTCCTCAACCTTTCAGTCGCCACTATCGCTGCTCTGACAAATAATGTTCCATCTATCAATTCAGCACCCTGTAGTTCGGTGGCCTTGAGATCCTCTTGCCCCGCAGTCCTCGTCCCATACAGCTCGGTGAAATGAGCAAGCGCACGAACAGTCTTTGGAAGATGCTGGTCAGGGACGACAAGCACATCCTGGAAAATCTGGAACCAAGGATTGGGATTGCTAGCTTTCGGAGAGTCGGCCTTTGGAAGTGCATCCTTGTGCGGAGCCGGGAACGGACCGACACGACTAGGGTTCGTGGGAACTTCAGCCAAGAATCCTGCGATGTCGAATCCTGGCCTTCCCCGGCCAATCCACCATGCCAGGCAGACAACGAAATAGCTTCGGAGGAAAACCTCTTTGGATGAGGGTTGGAGGATTTCAATGAACTGGTAGAGGAAAAGAGATGATGTGACAAGATGGACACTGCATCCGGAATTTCCGTCAGGTCAGTCGAACAATGTGTTACCAAGAATTAGTACTGACTGGAAGAAATCGTTATTGAAATCATTGCCTTTGGACCACCCTGCCACGGCATAAATCAAAACGTTCGCATAAACCAGTTCTTCAATCTTTCGTTCGGCCTCCTGAGGATCATTCTGGTTGAACGTCCACATCTGTGCATACTCAGTTATCACGTCCCCGTACTTGCTCGTGATATTAGAATAAACATCTCTATAGTCTTCAACGGCTGGGATCGCGTCGAAGCGGGAATCTTTCAAAATTCTCGCAAGTATTGTCAATGCATGAACGTTCGTCATTGGCGCTGCTGCTGCATCTCCGCCGAGGCCCAGGAGACGCGACGTGAGGGATGTAACCGGAGCTTGATTCGCAGCCGTCCAGAATGAGACGGGGATGACAGCTGATGAAGACTTAAGATGCACAGAGGCCCAGGCGAGACCTGGAAAAGAAAACTAGGTTAGAATGAAACTCCTGGACGGAGGATGCTTTTACCCTCAGCTACCATCCCAGGTATGTTGAACTCAAGACCGTACCCAACCTGTATCAGGCTATGTATAATCCCATCCATGAACCTGTTGAGCATCTCTGGCTGTTCCTTTTCTTTCTTTCCGGAAATGAAATTTGCTTTTTCCGAGAAGATATACTCTTCGATAGCGCTTGTAACACCCTGCTTCTTTACAACCTCCGCGAAAAAATCTACGTATGCACTGTAGTATCTACGATCATCAAACTGACCAGTCCTCTGATCTACGTGTTACAAATGGGAGGCTTACTTGTCATCTCCGAGATGCTCGTTCAAGTTCTTGGCCGTAATCTTCTCAGGCGGATTGATCTTGGGCTCGAGATACGTCACGATCTCGTTGTTATATGCGGCTTTGATGATCTCATTGTCGGCTCCCAAGGCCCACAGCGCGAGGGCATAGTGTATGGCATGACTGAATATTCTTTTTTAGCATTGGCAAGTACAAATTCAAAGACACGGTTACTTGTGTGCACGATAATCCCCAAAGGAGAAAACATGCCATTTCTCTTGACTGTCCTTGATGATCTTTTGGATATCGGCCGTCGATAGTGGCGTGATTCCTGGCCATGTTCTCGGCGTCATCTTTGCGCGGAATGCAGAAGGAGCAGGGAAGAGATCTTCAATCATTATGTCTGGGACTGTGGATGAGAAAGAACTACAGTTGACTGCCAGTTATTATCAAGATGTTTCATTATAAATACTGTAGCCAGGATCGTATCACGACAATTACCAATAAACGAGTTTGTGGAAACCTTGAAATACAAGGCAGTTTCTCACCTGCGTGGGGCCGTCTTGAACTCAAAGTGTATAGTGACGTTCCACAGGATCGATGTTCAACATCACCTGACTGTTCTGAAGATGGGCTCATCATGACTTGTGCAATGGTGTCGGTCTCATATCAATTGATGTCGCTGGACGCTCACAGGTTCCAGCTGCTTTGAGCAATAGAACTTAAGTTAATCTACACAGACAATTGCCAACAAATAAGCTCATAGAAACACAAGGCATGTTCTCGCCCTGCAAGGGACTATCTAGAACTGAAAGTGTAATGATCCTCCCACAGGGTCAATGTTCAATATTAACTGACTGTCTCGAAGAGGACTCCATCATTACTTGTGCAACAGAGTGGTCCCAAAACATGCATATCAAGTGATGTCGCTGTCGATGCTCACAGGGCTCCAGCTGCTCTGGGCCAATAGTACTCAAGTGATTCATCTCACAGAAAATCACCAACAAAAGAGCTCATGGAAACCAACAAACACATGGCAGGTTTTGGTCCTGCGTGTGCCCCATCTGGAACTGAAAGTGTAGTGACGCCAGGGTCAATGTTCAACATGAAGGGACTGTTTTGAAGAGGAGCCCGTCATGATTTGTTTGTGCAACGGAGTTGGTCTCAATTCACCCCACATCAATCGATGTTGCTGTGGAAGGGCTTCAGCTGCTTGCGGCGAATAGTACTCAAGTTATTTGATGCAGTTTACCCCATTCTGAGCACGCGACCTAGCAGAAAAAAGACATTCTCATGTCATGCTTCAACCCTGCTGACGATATTCAATACGTCCTGCTTCTACGTACATGTTCGGGACCCTTGTAGTCCTATCATCATCATCAAATGTCTATGTCGACCTATCAAGTCTTTCGTCCACGTTTTTTGATTCAACTTTGAAGCGCTGGGGGAGTCCATCAACGTCCTGTATAATATTATCAGCATGTGAATTATTATTTCCCTGATGAACTTCTTTGATTGTTAGGGAATATCAGAATTTGTTGGAACTGGGACGGGCAATCCGATAGGCGTAGTCACACCTGTGTCAAGATCAATACACGTAAGTGTTGGGACCTCGAACTGATTAATGCACCGTCAAGTCCATATCATCTCGCCCCTGTGTGGGACTCCGGCCCCTACACATACAATGATTTTACTTATTGCATTATGCACGAATGCATATATGTACCTGTACTCACCATACAATACCCTCCGTCATTTACACACGACTGAGGGTGAGTTATGATATTATATCATACAGACTACCATACTGACATCGTAACTTGGACAACTTACTTACACTTGTCTTACAGGTATGATAAGAAATACGATTCAACTCCTGGCCATCTCAACACACTCTCAGGCACTTCACCGGGAGCCTGTGGCAGTGCCAACTGCTCACATGCCCTCCACACCCACCCAACAAGAAAACATGTCCTAGGCAGGTAGAGACCTTGTGCCTCAGTGAGAGAAGCAAACAACAGACTACTCTTGGCAATGCAACACAATCCTGAAGGAACTCTGTCTTTCTGGAGCCAAGTTTTCCAGACAGACCCAAGACCTCCTGAAGAGCCTGGGGCAACCCACCTTCAAAGCTACCACTGAGATTTGAGCCAATTGCCTGGTGACATTCCACAGACTCTATGAGCAAGGAAACCTACCCACACAGGTGCTTGAACTTCTCCAGAATGATGCTTTGCTGCAGGCCAAGTTGCACCAATTGGTCAGTGAAATTCATGTTATCATCCCCGGGGACAGGGAGGCACAATATTGGAGCAATTCTGAGATGGCCTTGGCCTCACTCTGGAATCCAAACCCCTCCAGAGGGACTGTCCAACCAACTCCACCTCCATTGTCAATGCCTTCTACACCTGAGACTGGACCTCCTGGTAAAATCCTCCCTGGGCTGAACCCACTCATCACACCCCCAGAAGCCACCCAGAGGGAAGGGGAAACTTGCTTGGACCATACCCTCAGCTATGTCAATGGGAACCCTTGGAGGATGCTCTGACTACCTGGTGCTGGGCTCCAAGACCAACCACCCCATCTCAATCTGCAAAATGCCCCCCACTACATGCACATTTTGGGGAGCTGCCCCAAGTCCTACTCTGACCCCCACCAGTAGCACCAGGGAATTCCCTCTGAAACCCTCTTTTCAAGCCCTGTGCAGAATTGTTCCCATTCAGTAGGTATAACTTGAATGTGGCCAACATGGTTTCAGTATTTTTCCTCCCTAGGTAGTATCCTGCCAGATGTGATGTGTGGTTGTCAGCCATGAGCATCAAGTGCACTGCTCCTCAGATGGATGCAGTAGATGCTGGTCCCATCATACAGGTGCAAGGTGTGTTTTCTGTACACACAATCCTTGCAAAGTCCTTCTACCTCCAGATAGTGCATCCACCAGACCTTTTTGTACAAGGTTTTGGATGTTGTCTTTGCATATCCAAAACATTGGTGCAACCAATTGATGTTGATAGGTTTATTGATTTTTGATGTGATCAGTGCCTGAGGGATTCTGGCTGTGTTTTTTTTTACAAGGGTGTCAAGTACATTCCATTTGACCCCCTTCCTGTCAGTACCTCTTGTCCCTCTGCATCCTTGAACACCACTCTTCTTCCTCCAAACACCATGGAAAAACCTGCCTAGTCAAACTTCCTTATGGAGATTAGGTTTGCTGCCAAGTCTGGGGTATACAACATGTGAAAAGATAAGGATGGCTGGTCCATCTCCTGTGATTACCTTCTTCCTCATAGTGCCCTGGCCAATAATTCTGAACACAGCATCTCCTATGGTGGCCTGTCCCTTCTATGGCACTTCCAATGGAGTATACTCAGCAAAGTCTTTGCAGTGTACAAAACAATGATTGCTGACTCCAGAGTCTGCAAACTTTGGGACATCAGAGTGCCTGGAATATAAGGGTTGTGATATAGCAGGTGATGCACAAAACATTGCACAGAGACACTTAGAGGTTAAACAAAGGACAAAATGATAAAATTGGTGATTATTGTTAGACTTTCAAACAATCAAAGTGCACCATTGATCCCTACATCTGGTCATTCTATATGTCCAGCCACTGTACATCTGGCCACCCTTCATCTCTTCACCTATATCACACTGGCCACAATCTGGTCCTCCTTTGTTACCAAAACTTATATATATGGACACAATACTACAAATACCCTCAGTCAATTAAATATTGAACTGAGGGTAAGTTGATACTATTATAAACTCTACCTAACACATACTTATGCTACTGAACAGACTTATAAGCTTACTTGTATCCTGTCAGGTAGCTATTAGTCAATTATATATTGAACTGAGAACTTATAAGCTTACTTATATCCTGTCAGGTATATGCTTAACTGAGTTAGGGTTCTAACAGGTTATGAGACTTTACTGCCATACACTCTAGTGACAATGTTAAAGGACCCTCACTCTACATCACTCATCACTCATATCACTTCTCTTAGCAATCTTGGACTCTTAGTTCTGATTGTTTGTTTCTTGTCAGTATGACTTTATATCCATGTGTACATCTAGGAATTCTTTGTCTACTCACATACTAGTGCAATGGGATCTGTCTCCCCACCATCTATTGTCATGTCCATGGATGGTTTGTATCCACAAATCCAACCTGCTAAACTTAATGCTCACTGGCTGACTACAAAACTGCCCTTTGATTGCATGACTGGTGAATTTATCAAATGGTTGATGAAGCTTGAGATCTTCCTGCAGCAGAGTGGTCTCAACCAATACATCTTTGCATGAGAGAAGAAACCTTACTATCTCCACCTGCCCAGACATCTTGTATACAGTACAACAACTCACACAGTTTGTCAACAATTATACAACAGTCTACTAGCAGGCAGCCACAAGGCTTGTCTACTACCTTAAAGGTACCCAGGACATGAAATTGGTTTTAGGAAGCATGAAGAAACTGATCAACCTCACTGGCTTCACTGACTCTGACTAGGCTAACTGTCTCAACCCATAGCAAAGCATTAGCAGCTATGCCTGGAGCCTTAGTTCAAGTGTAATATCTTGGGCAACATGCAAACAGAAATCTGTGTCTACATCCTCTTGCAAGGCAGAGTATATGGCCATCTTCAAAAGTGCTCAAGAATGTGTGTGGCTACAAGCACTGCTTAAGAGCAGTGGATACAATGTTATGGACAAACTCACTCCCATCCTACGCAACAACAATGCCACTATAAATCTATCTGAAGACTCTACTCTTCATGCCCACATCAAGCATGTGGACATTAAATATCATTTTCTGCAAGAATGCATCCAGACTGGCAAAATCTGCATCTGCTATGTAACACCAAATTTAATGTTGCAGACATCTTCACTAAGGTGCTTGCCACTCCTCTCTTCCTACATCTACATGCTCTTCTTGGTCTTCAGACACATTGAACTGACACAATTTCCATGTGAGGAGGAGACTTACAATCTGTACTCAGAGTCTATGGTAAGGAGAAGTGTTGGACTTTCAAACAATCAAAGCACACTATCAACCTCTACATCTAGCCATTCTATACATCCAGCCACTGACACCATCCTCATGGCCAAGGGCCCACCAAGCTGGTGGTTGAGATGGCAACAGATTATGAGATAAAGAATCTCTGCAGTATACTGAATGCCTTTTGTGACCAACATGAAGAATTTAGCCAAGACATCCTCAACAAGCAGATTGCAGCATTCTGAGAACTTGGGCTCATTCAAACCAAGTTGAACAACCTACAGTACAGATTTCAATCTGGTAGTCAACAAGGTACTCCTTATAGATTACAACTTCCAAGCAGGTTAGAGCACAATGCTAAAGCACTTACATCTTGCCTGAGCACACCATTTTTTGAAGTGATTGGAAAGCCTTTGAGTGGACCCTTGACAGGATCTAGGAGAGCATATGTGGCAATGTGAGCCTAGACCCAAAGCACAGCCACAATTATCTTGGTCATAAAATCATCAGTACTTATATTCCAACTATTTTCAAATGCCATGACTAGATAATTTAAGAACAGAGTTTATTCTTGTTAACTTGAACCAAAACTAAGAACTCTTAACATTTTGTGTCATACCACTGTGAACAACACCTGACATTACAACATTATTCTGAATATGCAAAGTGCTAACAGCATCTGGAACCACTTGCTAGGCTTAGCACATAACATTCTCTGCAGTATTGGCAATCTCACCATTTACCCCCAGATTCATGACCTGTAATTCCCTGCCATCCTGCTTGGTCTCCTCCTTTGACATTTTAACTAGGAGTGTGATTAACACAATTAGCAACTTAGGAACTATGATAACAATAACTGACTCTAACTCAGGTGTTAGATGCATGATCCCTACCTTTTCCGGGGGGCATTACAAATGCCAGAAGGTTCAGCCCCAATTTAGTGCAGAATCACCACAGTATTTTTGTCCCAGTTGGCTCAGAAAGCACTTGTATGTAGCTCAGTTAACAGCATATTTGCAACAATTCTGTCATGTTGGGACACATGTTTGTTGCTATAATATCTGAAGACCTTCTAGAGCTTCTCCAGCTCTAGAGAGGTGCAAGGGAGGCTGTGTGGAGCATGCTTGTAAACAATAGTGCCTGGAATAATGGCATGTTGACCAGATTTTCCCCAGTGCTCCTCTGAAGCACAAATTCATTTTCTCAACATTGAGCAGTCCCAAATCTTTGCTCCCAGTCCATTGGGAATATATCCTGAAAAATCATTCAAGGCCTGATGAAGTTGGGCCTCTGGTTGCTTGGCAGTATTTACCTTTTTCTTTGTTACCATAGCAGCTTCTTTTCTGTGGGTTGCAACCACCCCATCATAGTGTGCAGGTGTGCATGGATCCTCTGCCAATTGAACTGCTTTTTATTGTGCTAGGAGGGCTGGCAATGTTAGAGGCACCATAAATAGCATTTGAGCCAGCTTGGCTCATGCAGGGATGCTGGTGGAGAAGTCAATAACTTCCATTTTGACAATGTCAAGGGGTGGCTTGCAGCTACAATGCAGTTTTGATGGCCTTGGCATATCTAGGGCATGTAACAATGCAGCCAGATCTTGGCCAGTGATTGAGATAGTGGTGTCAATTACTAGGATGGCAAGTGCAATCTATGGCAGTTCTTGATTCCTGGGGCTGCTTGTAATGGTTTGCATTGGCACTGTTGACAATGTAGGAATGATTATTGGCTCTTCTAGTTGAGTCCTAGTGGAACTGTTTAATACAGCACTAGCAGCTGGTATGGCCACTAGCTGCCTAGGAAGTGCTGCTACTCATAGCAAAATTGGAGGCGGTCCTCTAACAGGCTCTGGATGTGCAGGGCATGCTGCCACTGGCTCTTAGGCTCTAATGAGCTCTGTCACCCACACAGCTTAATAGCAAGCACACTTAGCCTGCATAGCTAGGTCCTCTGATCTGGACACTTTGCACTTTGATGCACAGTCAATCTGCTCCAGCACTGATACATGCTGCCACTTCATTAGCTCAATTTTATCAAGCAGCCCCTTCATAACCATCACTGCAATATTGTCTTGCAAAAACAATGCCATTGTAGGCACAGGTTGGCCTGCAGCCTTCAGCTGACAAAGTAATATGTCTATTCCTGCTGTTGATTGCACTTGGGGTGCATTTCCAAAATGGGCTCCAGTATATGCTGAGTTGCCCATGAAAGTGGTGGCCTTGACACCACACTCACATAGCTCAGTACTCTCATGGCAGCCTATGAGGGCCCAGCCTAATAGTACCTCTCATGTCTTACTTCCTCCACAGGGTGCTCAAAGTGCTCATCATTATTGACTTCCATTTACTGCATGTGGACAGGGGTCTGATACAGTAGCCAATCCTGCATATTGATAGTGCTTATATGCCTGGTATGGCAGCTGTGCTAGGTACTGGTAATTTTAATAATGTTTCTATCACATATTTGAGAGTCTTCCCCCTCCTCCAGAGCCTTGCAGGCTCTGTTATCTTGGTGTTGGTCCTCAATAAGCCATTCTTACTAGACTATACAACATGTCAGTGAGATGTGTGCTAGCAAGATTTTGTGAGAAGAAATTTCTTATAACTCTGCCTGTGGTGTCAACAACCAGGATCTCAGCATCATCTCCATCTGACCCTTTGGCCAGTTCCTCCTTGTCTTCTACAAGGTCTTCTTCTTCATGGATATTGCTAGCAACATCACCTGGAGCTATAGCTGTATATGCTTTCTATCAGATTTGTGAGGCTTTACCCCAGCCAGAAACTGAAACCTGACTTCTAAGAGTCATTCACCAGACAGGTAAGGCAGTCATGCATATGACCCATGTGGATCTGTACTGTCTTATTCATTCCAGGCATGCTAGCAAGCAAAACATGTGGTACAAGCAAAGAAAATGCCTGCAATGCTCAATGTATAGGCTCTGGAACCTGGTATTCCACTTGTATGAGAGGCTGCTGCCCCACATCCTGATGCTCTGTTTGGCCCCATCCTGGTCTGTCCTCTCTATGGCAATCTCTGTTGTTGCAGTTGTTATTACAATGTCCATTGTCTCTGCCATCTTGATGGTCACTGCCGTGATCACTTCCACCTGGATCTTTATCCAGTTCCCCAGTGCATGTGGCAAATGGGCAGAACATGTCATACACAGGCATTACCCCTTCATGCCATTCAAAGACCATGCCTTGGTTGTCAATTAATGACTTGCCACAATCATGCAAGTCTTGGTTGCATATGCAATGGTAATTTACATACTCATTCCAATTGTCCACTAGATGGACATGCCTCATCACCTGTGGCATCTGCACTGATTCTACTGGAACTGGATGTTCACTAACCTCTTCTTTGATCATTATGTGCTTTTGAGGTGTCTTTACCTCTGTACCTTGAGTCAGTTCATCAAACTTAAATGGTGTCATTGTCAATGTTTCCACTTCAGACAGTGCCTACTGAGGCACCCTGTGTTATGCTGACAAGTTGCAGCATTATGGCATCAAAGAGAGTCCTGTTAGGACTTGTTTGCCTGTCTTGGGGCATTCAATATGTCCATTTTATCTGCAATGATGGGAGCTTGTTGATACACAATTGCAGTATAGTCAACAGACAGCTGGAATCGCTGTTGAGGTTGATGTGCCTTGAGCAGCCTTATGCTTGAGATACTCCACAACTTCCAATTCAAAGATGCATGTAAAAAATCTGCCATATGTACATAATGTCTTCTAGCAGCCATTAATTGTACATGCTTTACTATGTAAAGCTAAAGATGCTTTTGGGTTGACTCCTTTCATACTGCTGGATAGCAGTCCAGCACTAATTGTCACTGGATAGCTAAGGTCAATAGTGATGTTCATCCTTCTTTATCATCTGAGGATGCTAGTTTGGCCTCTAAGTCTAGTACTTTTCTGAGGCATTTGTGCTTCACCTGCAGCTGACTGCTTACCTGATCCTTGCAACTTGTGCTATCAAGGCACATGAGGCCCCAGTTCTGTACTTGGGACTGTGCCAGCATTTTCTGTATTTGTTTTGGTTCCCTCAATGGGCACTAAGTTGTTGTTGATGATGACTGTTCAGGCCTACTCACTTCAGAGGTCCCATATGCAGACTGTCATTCCATCAGTGTTGTCCAGAATGGTGTGTTGTGTGCTATTGCACTTCCTAATTCCAATTCCAAGTATTGAGTAAGGTCACCTTGGCCTTGTAGCTGTGCAGAGCCACCCTTGGGCAATTTCAAATAGAGTAGCACAAGTATGGGCTTGAGCCATGGCTTAATCAACAAAATGGGAATTAAATTGTATCACACTGATAATGTCAACTTGTTGATATAGATTTCTGTTTCTGTAGCCCAGTAACAAATCTAGATTCATGCTATCATTAACAAGTAGTTAATTCCATATAAATCCCTCAGACATATCATTGATTCTAGGTCTTTCCTATGATGTCCATCAAAATTTCCTCATTTGTGCATGCCTGTAGTTTCCAAAAGATCAAGTTACACTTTAGGAAGTTGTGTATGTTTCTTGAGAAACATCACTTAGGAACATGTTATGTCATTTCCAACATGATTTTCTCAAGTTAGAATTTAATAAATTAAGAAACAGTTAAATAAAATGATTTGTATACAGTGTATCTTGAGACAATAAAATACTTTTTCTTTGAAATTTTCTCAAGAAACATATCATAAATACAAATCATGTTTCTCACCTTTAATTCAAGAAAGACATTTCATGTATCTTTATGTGTTCCTTTCAAAAATTTCTTTTGAGTGTAATTCAGAAGAAATGTAGTTTTAAAAGAAACACATAAAGACATATGAAATGTTCTTCTTGAATTAAAGGTGAGAAACATTATTTGTATTTTAATATGTTTCTTGAGAAAATTTTAAAGAAAAAGTATTTTATTGTCTCACGATATGCTAGATAAAAACAAACCATTTTTATTTCACTGTTTCTTGATTTTTTTTACTTGAGAAAAACATGTTAGAAATGACATAACATGTTTCTAATTGATGTTTCTCAAGAAACATACACAATTTCCTGAAATGTTACTGTATTGTGTATTTGAGTATCAAGTCAAAACAAAGTTAATATTTATTAGATTTTTTCAGTCAAACAACTGTACAGTTCTTTAGTCCTCTCTCAGGCACAAAATATGCGGGTCAGGTCTGGGCCTCAGGCTTTAGAAAATGTAAGCCTGACAATGTCTGAAAGTAGGCTTGTGGCAGGTCGGCTTTCTTGGGCTTCAGGCTTTGGGCTGAACCTGGCATATCACTTTGAGATATCAATACCTTTATATTTCCTTGCTGTCCATCTCAACTTAGAAGTAGTCTCTTTTAGCTTATGGGACAGTAATTACCTGCATCTCTACAAGTCTAGCCTCATGTTTCAGTTCATCTGGAAGGCTCTGGGGGTGGACCATAATCGGAGCCCGGAAGGGTAGGAAGACCAACCTAAAAAGTCTTACCCGTGTGTGTGCCCTTGCAGCTTCTCACTGCTCTTCTGTCACTGACGTGCAAGCTGTGCATGTCGGATATCGCCGTGCTCTTAAAACACATAGACATACATAATACAAAAGTGACAAGATTACATACAGTCAGGCCAAAACACAGAAATGTAAGCTTTTTAACCTACTTATTATAAGCGTTCAGGTATGCGTGAGGTACGCCCCGTTTCACCTCCTGCAAAGGTGTCTTATAAAACCCTTTCCTATCCCAGTACTCCGCTATGCCAATATAGACATCCTTCTCCTTCCTCAACCTTTCAGTAGCCACTATCGCTGCTCTGACAAACAATGTTCCATCTATCAATTCAGCACCCTGTAGTTCGGTGGCCTTGAGATCCTCTTGCCCCGCATTCCTCGTCCCATACAGCTCGGTGAAATGAGCAAGCGCACGAACAGCCTTTGGAAGATGCTCGTCAGGAATGACAAGCACATCCTGGACAATCTGGAACCAAGGATTGGGATTGCTAGCTTTCGGAGAGTCGGCCTTTGGAAGTGCATCCTTGTGCGGAGCTGGGAACGGACCGACACGACCAGGGTTCGTGGGAACTTCGGCGAAGAATCCTGCGATGTCGAATCCTGGCCTTCCCCGACCAATCCACCATGTCAGGCAGACAGCGAAATAGCTTCGGAGGAAAACCTCTTTGGATGAGGGTTGGAGTACTTCAATGAACTGGTAGAGGAAAAGAGATGATGTGACAAGATGGACACTGCATCCGGAATTTCCGTCAGGTCAGTCGAACAATGTGTTACCAAGAATTAGTACTTACTGGAAGAAATCGTTATTGAAATCATTGCCTTTGGACCACCCTGCCACGGCATAAATCAAAACGTTCGCATAAACCAGTTCTTCAATCTTTCGCTCGGCCTCCTGAGGATCATTCTGGTTGAACGTCCACATCTGTGCATACTCAGTTATCACGTCCCCGTACTTGCTCGTGATATTAGAATAAACGTCTCTATAGTCTTCAACGGCTGGGATAGCGTCGAAGCGGGAATCCTTCAGAATCCTCGCAAGTATTGTCAATGCATGAACGTTCGTCATTGGCGCTGCGGCGGCATTTCCGCCGAGGCCCAGGAGACGCGACGTGAAGGATGTAACCGGGGCTTGATTCGCAGCCGTCCAGAATGAGACGGGGATGACAGCTGATGAAGACTTCAGATGCACAGAGGCCCAGGCGAGACCTGGAAAAGAAGACTAGGTTAGAATGAAACTTCTGGACGGAGGATGCTTTTACCCTCGGCCACCATCCCAGGTATGTTGAACTCAAGGCCGCACCCAACTTGTATCATGCTATGTAAAATCCCATCCATGGATCTGTTCAGCATCTCTGGCTGTTCCTCTTCTTTCTTTCCGGAAATGAAATTTGCTTTTTCCGAGAAGATATACTCTTCGACAGCGCTTGTCACACCCTGCTTCTTTACAACCTCGGCGAAAAAATCTACGTATGCGCTGTAATATCTATGATCATTAAACCGTCAATCTTCTGATCAATGTGTTGCAAATGCGAGGCCTACTTGTCATCTCCGAGATGCTCGTTTAAGTTCTCGGCCGTGATTTTTTCGGGCGGATTGATTTTGGGCGTGAGATACGTGCAATCATGGTCATATCCGGCTTGGATTATCTCATTGTCGGCTCCCAAGGCCCACAGCGCAAGGGCACAGTGTATGGCATGACTGGACTTTTTTTTAAGCATCGACCAGTACAAATTCAAAGATATGGTTACTTGTGTGCACGATAATCTCCCAAGAAGAAAACATGCCATCTCTCTTGACTGTCCTTGATGATTTTCTGGATATTGGCCGTCGATTGTGGCGTAATTCCTGGCCATGTTCTCGGCGTCAGCTTTGCGCGGTATGTAGAAGGAGCAAGGAAGAGATTTGCAATCATGATGACTGGGACTGCGGACGAAAACTACAGTTGGCTGCCAATGCTCTTATCGAGACGCCTCATTATAAATGCTGCAGCAAGGATCATATCACGACAATTACCAATAAATGAGCTTGTGAAAACCTTGAAACGCAAGGCAGGTTTTCACCTGCGTGAGGCCGTCTAGAACTAAAAATGTATAGTGACGCTCCACAAGATCGATCTTCAACATCAACTGACTGTTTTTGAGATGGGCCCATCATGACTGGTGCAATGGCGTCGGTCTCATATCAATTGATGTCGCTGGATGCTCACAGGTTCCAGCTACTTTGACCAATAGAACTTGAGTTGATCTATATCACGGAGAATTATCAACAACAGAACTCATGGAAGCACAAGACATGTTTTTACCCGCATGGGACCATCTAGAACTGAAAGTGTAATAATCCTCCCATAGGGTCAATGTTAATATTAACTGACTGTCTTGAAGAGGAGCCCATCATTGCTTGTGCAACGGATGCATGCAGTGTGCCCCTATCCTGATAACGCGATCAAGCACAAGGAACATGAGCTCCTCTCACGTAATTCTTCCATCCTGCTCACAGAGTTCAATATTGCGAATTGAGTCTATAATATTGATTTTGAAACCTCTTGCTTCCACGTACATGTTCAAGACCTTGATCGAGTCCTATCATCATCATCATCATCATCATCATCATCATCATCATCATCATCATCATGAAATGTCTATGTTAACCCATGAAATCTTTCGTCCACGTTTCATGAATCAACCTCGAAGCGCTGGAGTCCATCAAGGCTTTGAATAACATTCGATTTGGGATGTATTGTTAGGCCCAGAATGCGGAACATCAGAATGTGTGGCGTGAGACAATATTGCCATCTTGGTCCACTGTTACTCATCACAAAGAGGGTTGATGCAGTACATACATCATTGGATATACTTTGATCCATAAGCATCAAGTTCTAGATTGATATCTTCGATTCAATTGGCTGGAAAGGTCATCTTTCTTCATGGCCTCCGTGACATGATCCAGATAATCATCATGAAACATACTTGATAATGAGCTACGCCCTGTGCCGAAGCACAGGCGTAGCTTGCAATTCCATCATAGACAGGATTGATGATTTCCCATCATGGCACATTTCGCAAGCACGGAAATGAAAGGTGACTGTCAGAAGCAGCAGTGGGAAACAATCTGCATCACAAACATGCCAGCCCCGTAGCTGCCTCACACTATTTTCGTGGACTCGGCCATGTCGAAAGCAAAGTTCCAAATGTGTGGCAGAGTCTGACTTCGTCACGATGATCACCGTGTCATCCTAGCCAGAATAATGTGTTGTTTCACAGAGTACAGGATATCGTGGAAGCATGCCATGCGTCCTCGGTCCTACAAGCATGCGTGGGTTCGCCAGAGTCATGAGTTCGGTCCGTATACGGACCATGGGAAATGTGCTGCAGTCAGGCATCGATCAGAAAAGGACGACCGATCTTCTCGAAACATAACTTGTCAATTTAAGTCTAGTTTTGAAGAGGGTCCGAACGAACATATCTATATCATGTAAGTTATATGCTTCAATCATCCGCATCCAAAGAGCTCCATTCCAACCGCCCTTCTGATCCTTCCGAGAACCATACTTTACCTCGCGGTAGTATGATGGTTTTGAGCGTTGGACACCAATGATGCCAAATTTTAGCAATGGCTTGTTCTTCGTGCGGTGATGCAACACGATCTGTAGCAGCCATGAATGTGATATACTGAATCATTGTCATATGGGTACTAAAATGGGACAACTACATCACACATACCTGTAATGATTTGAAGGGAACGAGCGATGGTCCCAGTTCTCGTAAAGACTCCTATACACCTGTTAGGATTCCGTTTGATAATGGTCATAAATGCGCTTACATCTGTAAACTCGGATAACAATATAACCACATGGAGCGCCTCTAAATGAGGAAAACGTGTCGCAAGTTCAGATACAAGGTAGTCTTGCACCGTGGGGTCAAAACTCATTATACTGAGTCGCCGTAGCGGAGCTGAAGACAAGGACAATGATCTTAAAGAATCCAGCGATGTCGAAGGGAAAAGAGCAATAGAGGCTGATTGTATAGGACGACCCTCCACCACGGAAGCAATGATACTCGGGCCGCCATGGACGGTACGCAGGGCGGTGAGTCTTGGCAGCGATGTAGGTAATAATTTAAAGGAATTGTCTCTCGTCTCCAGTCCGGAAAAGAGACCGAGGAACGAAGGCATGATGTTAATCCCATGGTGATATCCTCGTAATGTGAGGTCCGTTAGGGATGGCTGGGAATCTAGGTATTGTGCTAGATGGGCGTCGCAGGGCATAGAGGTAGAAAAGTAACGCAGGTTGAAGGAACAGCCGTTAAGAATCCATATCTGGCTTCCCGTCCGCGGCAACTCAACTGACAATGCCATTAATCCTTTCAGCTTCGTCAACACACGATGTAGTAGGGAGTAGAGATTGCGTGTAGGTTCAATTGTGGTCGACGACGCCCAATTGATTTCAAGTCTCCGTACTAACGGCTGTAATCGGCGGTCACGGTCGAGCTTCCGAAGCACGATGATGGATAGGACGGGTTTGAGCTCTTCAATGGTGTGATAAAGCACCCTCGTAGCCACATCGTTGAATACCCTACTAGCCCTCGTCGCGGGCAACAGCTCGGACTTGGAGAGAAATCGAAATATGCTGTCTAGGACCTCGACGGGAAGTGGTGACCGAGTGGCTTGGGGCACACTGGCCTTCGCGCGCAGAACCGACGAAGGTTCGTGTAGACGGCTAGGCCTGGATAATAAATTCTCCAGGGCCATTCCGGAGTGCGGCGCTAGCGTCGTGAGGACTGATGTAAGCCTACGCCCAGGTCAGATCCTCACTGCTTCTAGCAATACTAATCAGCGCACCTCACATTTATAACCCTGGTTTGCGCTATCCAAGACTGCTGTAATGCCTGAGACAGGACAGTGGTTGAGAGTGGCGAGAGATATGAAGATGATCGTTCTTGTCAAACCATTTATTTTCGTTGTTTGGCCAACCGGTGTCGTTGTGGAGTGACCTGGCTGAGCGCTAGTTGCTCCAGCCTGACTTCTAACTATTTGGCTGACGAAATTTGTAATTACAAGGTGGCAAGATGCCAGCAAACTCTGCTATAGGGATATGCTATTCTGCAAAATGATATCGAAACATGATATACGGCACCGACTCAGAACTCGCAATTCAAAATCAACCACGAAGAAATTTGACAGAAACAAAGGATCAGACAATTGCGAGTGGTTAGCACTGTCGGGAAAACAGTAACATAGAGGTATCTCACTAGATTTCAAGGTACATAACATATATAGACCAATGTCCCGCACGCAGAGAATCATACGGAAGAGATCGGGAAAAGACCCTAATAGTAAAACGAGCGAACTAATAGATAGTCAAATAAAGAATTTTCAGATTGAAGGTCTTTTCTCCATCTCGCTCTCAGGGGTATGAGTCGTTTCTGTCTCAACGGAATCTGCGTCGGAACGCCTCCGACCGAGGACGAAGTCGCTGAAAAGGTATCAGTGTCGTTGATTAAGGAGGAACATAGAAAGAACGTACACCCAGCCAGGGTAGATTCTTCCTGGAGGAATGATCCATTCTTCCGATTCCTCGTAGTAATTGGGCGGAATGATGTTATCGTTGGTGACCTTGCGCAATACCCATGGGATTCCGTTGATGAGCAGGTAAGAGAGGATACCGGCGATGACACCGTAAGCAATGCTATGTGTCCAGAGGGAGTCAACAACAAATCAAGTTGGGGATGAGAGCCGTGCGCACTTGTATGTCAGAGGAATAACGATAAGAGTGAGGAAAGCAGGCACAGCATCTCCAATGTAATTCCAGTTAATCTCTTTGACGCTAGAATCGCCGTGAACATCAGATCTTTGGGCACTTGATCAACTTATTCAGACTCACTTTCGAATCATAAGAGATCCAACAATGACAAGCGCACCACCCGTTGCCCATCCCGGAATTGACGAGAAGATCGGTGCAAAGAAAACGGAGACAAAGAACGCGAGGCCTGTGGTTATGGCTGTGAGGCCAGTCTTGCCACCTTCCGAAATACCGGTAGCACTTTCGACAAAAGACGTCACGGGACTAGTACCCATAAGTGCACCCATGCTGATAGAGAAGGCATCAACACAGTATGCGATCGTTGAATTCTCGAAGTCCATCGTGACGGGGTCACGCAAGCCGGCAAACTTCGCCATGGAGTAAAGTGTACTGTATCCTTGTCAAAGTGGCGCTGATAAGGCGAAGAGTTGATTCCTTACCCAGTAGTATCTGTTCAAGAAACTCAGCGAATGGTCAAAAAAGGGAGTCATGGGACATACCAAGAATATCGACATACAAGAAGGTGACAAGTGCATACCATACTTTACCATTCTTGTAGTTGAACTATCCAGAAGCTTATGAATCTTAATCTCCAGAATGAGTGGTAATAAACTCACGTCGATCGCGTGTCCAATCTTATTGATGGGATGGAAGGTGACAACCTTCTTGAAAAAGTCAAAGAGGGCATCGCCAGCCTCGGTATGCGGGAAATAAGTGACAGGTGTCGGACGCGGCCATGAAACAATCGAAACGAGGAAGATGCCGATGAGAATAGCACCACGGACACGGTAAAGCATCAGAAGTGTAGTGAAGATGCTACGACACCATTGTAAGTGACCCGCTCAGTAAATTAGAGTATCAGCATACCCTCCCAAGAAGATTCCAAGCCACATGGTGGGGCTACGGAGCACACCACGGGCACAGTAGTTCGCCATGTCGGGGCTAATCCAGTCTTTGAACAGGTAAGCGACTGATCAAAGCAAACGTAACAGTACACGCACTGTCTGGTGAGCATCCACCGAGTCCGACGAGGGTGGACGTGTCGCCTCCGACAACGCCAAGACCACTGGGGGCTGTTCCATAAATCAATATTGAACTCTATAGGATGCAGAACTATGCCCACACAATCCAATGAAACTGCCAAGTTTGTTCAGCTCTACTTGCTTCTCGAGGGACGTTGTAGAGCACTCACGCAATGAATAGACCGATGCCGGCACCTACAGCCAAGACCAAAGACTGAGGCATGATACGAACGAGCCATTGGCGAAGTCCGAGTAAGGATAGAATGAAGAAGACCCATCTGCAACGATATCAGTACTGGCCCGGACACCATAATCCAAATCCATACGCACCCTTCCAAAAAAACAGCAGCGAGTGCTTCGCCGTAACTGATGATACCCGAACCATGGAAACCCACAACCGAGTAAGCGAACTGTTGATAAAAATTAAGATTGATATTTCGTCTATAATCAGATGCGACAGACATACATAAGCGTTGAGACCGAGACCGGGTGCGAGACCGACGGGAAGGTTAGCGAGGAGTCCCATGAGGACGGAAGCAAGCGCAGCAATGGCGGCCGTGGTAGTAATAAGGTCTACCCGTGTTTCTGCAACGCAGGCCAAGTAGACGTTATCGTTCACACATAAATCGTCAGCGGTACAGACACATGGGCCTCCTGAGTCGGCGAGGATAGAAGCGTTGACGGAAATCTAAGGCGGTTTGAGTGGATGTGGACCGGGTGATGGTGAAACCACTTGACAATGTAAGCCATGGCCGCCTGTAGACGCGGATGTAAATTAGTTTTCCTTGAAAGATGCAGGGGCTCTAAACGTACCCATGTTGTTAGACCAGCACGAATCTCCGTCTGCAAGTGGTACGTTTGAGTGATCGGCCATCGAGGCTGCAAAAAAGATATAACGACGCACAAGGAATCGCGAACCGGAACGTTCTTTAGAGGCCCCGGAACCCTCTAGCTTGAAGTATCGTCCCACAAAAGAATGTGCGACCTTGCAGGGGGCGATCAGCACAATGACCCCGGATAGACCTCCAACGTCAGACTTACACCATCGTTTATAGTGTCAATGAATTTGACCATAGTATCGGTGCGCCGGCCAATGAAGTTAAAGGAGAGGAAGTGGAAAGAATGACGAGTTCAAGAACTATAAGTAAGTCCCATTTTTTCTTCGTTTTTATTTTTAGGCGGTTAAGCAACGTGGAAAGATCGGAACAAATTACAATCGATCCCAGGAACCAGATATGGGCAATTATAAACTGGGAAAGCTCCGGTCTTCCGCTGTACGACTCCCGGCGTCCTACATAATACATATGTTTTGCTTAGGTCGTGAGCGTCCACTGAAGCTCGACTCTGTCGACGATAAATGAAAAGTGGAGTTCTCTGTATTCCGTCAGAGGTTATCTGAGATTTTCGCCCTGAACATCACTTGACAGTTTGAGCATATGGGTTGATTCTATGTATGGGGTCGGCGTTTTGCATACTCCCATCCTTTCTGGACAGTCATCATCTAAATTGAGAGTTCCATCAGTTTGCTATCGCCCGAGTTGAGCATCTTGGACAGCGTTGATGTTTACATACGTACGGTCCACTGAAATCAAACTTGGGCTTCTTACTGTTATTCCCATTTGTTCGTCACTCCTTTCAACAAAGTTAACGTTGGCACGCTCAAATGCGTAAATGTAAGCATTTGTGTCTATCTTCTTTTCCGCTCGGTTACCCTACATTGAAGAATACCTGAGGACACATAAAGCTATGCGAAAACTATACATACTACAAATGGATACCAAGGAACTATACTATACATCCATCTTTCTGTGCGTGTGTAAACAGCCATAGGTTCTCAGGAATAGCAATAGTCACCACATTGTATGTATACCTTCTACATTGTCAATATCCCCTTCGCTGTCAAACTTACGCTGTCGGACATCTGCAACTTCTTGCCATCATCTCGCCTTGTGCTCAAAAGATTTCTGTAGGTCTCAGGCGTGAGAATTCGACGTCGGCAGACGTATGGAGGCGGCCTTCGGCAGCCATGGTATGTTATTATGAAACTTTTCAATGTGCCCCTGCTCACATGCACATGGTTTTGAGCACTTTGAAATGTGCGAGATCTTCGGGCATAGCAGTCGTCAGTGAAAAAAGCTTCCAACTCCTCCAAAAGTTCTAAGCTGGGCTGCAGGGTTTCCGTCTAACCAACGAATGTCCAGAAACTCTGAAAAGCTTGCCAAGCACTGGGAAGTCTCATAGTACCTAGTGGACGGATGTTCTCAGTTTTGTATTGTACTCCGGCAGGCGCGTGAATCACTTACTGATTTCTCAAGATTGGTTTCACAAAGATTTGATTGACAATTTCAACTTATGGTCCAGCTCTTTACGGCGGCCATGAATGATCTCATGCAATCAATCATGCATATGTTAACTCAGTTCCAGAAGTGCCGGTCACGATGGTAAATACCTACCGCCGTAAAACAAACTCAAAGTGCCGCCCCTCTTGTTGCTGCTTTGGATCGTTCATACTCCTATTCATAGCGTTGGTTGCCGACATCTTCGGTTCTGTGTATCTTCTGCCCAGCGTTCCGTTCACGATTTAACCCAGAGTTACATCAGTAGTCAGCGTTCCCTCCTTGTTATACACACGTCTGGTGATTCGCAAGGCGGCACAACGTGGGGCGAAAATCGAGATGGATCTATGAGGTCTTGTGAAAGCCAGTGGTCACGTGGACATATCATGAAGGCTCAACCTCAAACTTAGAAGACAGGAATCGTTGACCGCGGGCTTTTCTTGTTTGTCCCAGCCAACTCAAAGTGATGCTTCTCTTGTGGTTGTTTTGATGGTGCATACCCCTTTCTCGAGACCTCATATTGCCGCTGACCCGAAAACTTCGGTTCTATGTGTATCTTTTGCTCAGTGTTCCGCCCATGTTTTGACCCAGGGCGCACCCCTATTGGAAGGCTCAAACAAACTTGAAATAACGGAAGATCAACAGGAACCAAGGCCTTGTTGATCCCACTTCTGTCGTCCTGCTGCTGTTACACCGGCCTGATCAGTGTTAGAAGTTTATGTTTTCTAATGACGTCGAGTAGATATCGGCTCATTGTTCCTCAGACGCTACTTGATGACTCTTGAAGCAAAACAGTCCCTCATCAGGCAATCTAATTTTCTGACCCTTGGCCCGCCCCCGTAAAGCAAATTGGCGTTATTTCTACCAGGGTTGGAGCATTTTCTCGGCACAGAATTACTTGGAAATTCTTCTGGAGTGAGCATTGGCTTTAGTATATTCTTCTTTTTCTATTCTCAGGTGCATGTACACCAATTGTTTTTCCATCCCTTTCTTGTAAAAGCCGAGGGTGCGACGTACGGAAATGGTTCTACCGAGATAGAACGTATATAAACTAATGGCAACGATATCCCATTTTTGAGCTATCTCTCGCGAGTTCAGGAGCTCTGCGTCATTGGATTTTTCACAAGGCAGGACGAACTGCGCTGTGAAGGTTCGTCCCCCATACGGAGACACGTGGATGTGAAAGTGCTTTTATTGAATATGCGAGCCGAAGGCAAAGGTAAAATCGATCGTTCATGGCCTGCACAGCAGTTCCTTGCTCGTGGATACATGACCACACTCTCATGAGTCCTAAAAACGCCCCATAAGTGCTGATGAACATAATCTCCAAACAATATGACTACGAATATTCCATTCTGGAAGAGATCTGCAGGGTTGCACAGACAGTAGGAGTATTAGAGGGATCGCATGTAGATGGTGGTGCAACATTCTAGTCTAGAACAAATGTAGGCGATTTCCAGACTGGCCAAAGACGTATATATAAGTCAGCCTTGGCTCTAGTTGTGCAAAATAAGGTTCTAAGCCTTCGGAGATTGCCGAGTATCGGTTGCCCACGTGCACTGCTCGACTTCCAAGGGTGAGGCTCTTGTCCCAACACACCCTCTATCCCCACGTAATCGCCCTGTTGTTTTACTTCTTTCTGCTAAAGAACAATGCTCATCCTGAGCAGGTAAAACTGCTCACATAGTTTTTCTTTTGTTCCCTCATGGCGAACAGGACGAGCTAATCTAGGTGTATCGTTTTATACCGGAGTAGGTTTCATATCTATTGCAAGTTGGAACTTGGGGGACGGACGAGGTGTTCATCCTGAACTTCTTTTTCTCTGCTTTTTTTACTGCACCGATGTCGGTGTTTCCGACCGCTTATTTTTTTTTCTGCATTACAGGTCTCCTCGGTGGGCTACCTTTGTGTTCCCCACTTTGTACCGTTGTCGATGTCATGGGTGCAACCGTCTGAAACGAGTGTCCGTTACCTTTTGATCCATGTCGTGGGTTGGCGTTCACGATGGGATCAGGGGATGGACTGTAGAGTATTGAATGGTACGCCTTATGATTTTTATCATGTTCTACTGCCGCTTACGTCTCTCCCCTGACTACAGAATGTATCCTGTAGCATACATTATAGATTTTCCGTCTTCCGACATGCAGTAAAATTTCAGTGGCCGGACAAGATCTCACCTAGTAGGATAGACAATGTCAACCCCTTACGGATGCTTCCTTCAAGGATTGTGCGTCTCAGTAAAAACTGATTTCCATCTATTAACAACAAAGGACAGATGAATACGCAAAATTACTCAGTACATCGTTCCTTGTCTTCCGCAGTTCTAGATTGAGAGCTACACTTGTCACTGAGCCACATCATCGAACGATTTGTTCCCATCGACCGTGCCCGAGCATGACGCACATCGTTCCTAGTGTACGTCACGAAGGTATGTGGAGTACATCTTCTATAGCATGTTTAGATCATTGATATTTCATCCAGACGATATTATGAACATGAAAAGCAGAATTTCACAGCTTACATGGTGTGTTTCTTTGTCTCGGTTTTTGGCAAGTTCTCAGTCAAATTTCAATCAGGCGGTTCTTTGCACTGTTGCAGAATCCGGATTCTCCTTCATCCTCTAACTGCTTATCTTCACTACCATTTAGTGGTATGCGTCTACTATCGTGGTATGATCCCTCATGTTTTCTCTTTCAGTGGACGTTTGCCGGCAATGGCGCACTGTATTGTGAACTGTGCGAGGTATGTACTTCGCTTCCACCTTCTCACTTGTTTATTAATGACTTAAACAGCTAGAGTAGCGTATCCTTTACCATACTTGTCAGTACGGACACGCATAGATCCGTATCACCGAAAGTATAAGACTTGTAGATAAGAACGGTAGGTACTTGGTGGCATGCCGAAACCGCCACTGTTACTGACATATCGTAGATGTTTGACCAGGATCTCTATGACGCTCCGTGCGCAAATCCGCGCGAACACATCAAAGGGGCATGTGTTTGTGTTTGTGTGACAAACAAGCTTCCGCTCACGTTGAATTTTCGGCCCGAATCAATTTTTCGGCCCAAATCCGAGCAAAGAGGCGGCCAACGAGTACGACGGCGAGCGACATCTCCCAGGCCCTTTAACTTATTCTTTTTACGAAAACAACTTAGCTGCTGCTTCATGACATGCCCCGAAACCTACATAATGGCGCACCGTCTCGACCGCGCGCTAGGATCACCCAGAAGACCCGACTCAGAATTGTTCAAGGCGACGAACACGAGGCTGATGTACTGCTCATTCCGGACGAGGATGAAGAGAAAAATCGCCTTACCAACCTCGTTGCCGGTGTCGACGCCGAGGACGCCAATGTGAGCCCTCTGCCACCACTTTTGTCTTCACCTTGCCCCTCCTTTTTGGTGGCTGTGTGACCCGCGGTTTTCTGACAAATGTGCTGACACATCTTTCCAAATTAGGAACACCACCTGCAAGCTGTTCTCTCCGCGCATTCACATCACACGCCCATCTCGTCACGATCGACCCGTGGTGGTGACAAGTCACGCCACAATGCGCCACCCGCCGCGTATATCCCCACACCAGACTCAACCGGTGTCGTGGAAAACTACAAGGACCTCTATCCCTCTGGTCGGTGGAAAGACTCCGCGTCGTACCTGGCCTCATCTACCACTGCCGAGGAAGCATGTAGCAGTGCTCTCGCAGAAGGATTCACGTACTATATGGATGAACGGGACAAGGAATGGCTCGATAAGAACAACGAGGAGGCCCGTGGTGAGGGTACCAGTGCTCAAGGCAGTGTGTCCTCCACCACGCGTACTTCCTCACGGAGCGCAAAGGGCAAGGGTAAGGAGCCTGAAACATCGCAAGCTCTTATCATCACAGAGGATGAATTTGAGCTTGTAATGGGTTTGTATGAGAAGGTGACGCACGAAAAGACAGAGTATCTTCATCATGTCTGTAGTTTTTCTGGTTTTTAGACGTTCTTTCTCTGACGCCCTTGCAGGGACTTGAGCATGGGATGACTTTTCCTTCGTTCCAGGAGTATCAAGAAACGTTTTTGACCCCTCTACCCGCTCCTACTTTCGCATCGTTTTCTGTGCCTTCATGTATTCCGTCACCCCAAAATCTTCTCCGAATAGCACGTGTTATCTATCCATATTGGAAAGAAAGGCGATTAGAGCGTGGAGGACATCGTATTATACCTACTCTTAACGTGAGTGCTCTCCCGGCCCAATTTGTACCCTTGTTAATCTTTTCTTGATGACACAGTTTGACGAATCCGACACGCTCAACGAATCATATATCTGTTTCCGCCGACGCGAGATCAAGGCTGTCCGCAAGACTCGTGCACAACAAGCGCCTGCATCGGATAAGCTTATTCGTCTCCAAGCCGAATTGACTTACCCTCTCGAGCTCGCAAAGTCTCTGCTAGAGCGAGAGACGCGCAAGAAAGAGGCAGCGCAAAGTTCGCAACAAGTGTGGGATAAGCGTATGGGCCTTGTCGATCTTAAACGAAAATATCCTTCCTTGGGAGACCGGGGCGACGAGGAGCTCCTTGTCGATAAGGAAAAGCAGAAGAAGACAGAGGCTGTGTATGTGACAATTCTAATACACGTTTTGTGACGCTGATCGCGAATGTACAGACGGCCCACAAAGGTCAAGCCGGAGCCTGGAACGCCCCTTCGTGTTGTGGAGGTTGCTATTCGTCCCTCGGAGCGAACTTCCCTTATCAACGAAGCTATCGAGACCACGCTCAACCGGCAGAAAGAGAGGGATCATCATTGGGAGGACCAAGCCGACGTAAGTTTACCATTCACGGTCTTTGAGGGCGCAACCTGACTTTTGTCATAGAACCCTTACCAGACCCCGCTCGTCCCAATCGCAAACCGTCTTTTCAAATATATTCCTGTCAATTTCCAGCCTTCCCGAACAGATGGCAGGCCCATTCTTGAAGGCAAGCGACAGCCTCGAGCGGTTCGCACGCGCATTGGTCGTGGTGGCAGGATGTTAGTCGACAGGCGAAACGCCGCACCGCGCTCCATCGTTGCCACCAGCCGCTCTTCGCTTTTTGGAAAGGATAGCGAAGATGTGGAGATGGCTGAAGCGGAGGAGGCAGAAACTCAGAGCAAAGCTGCTGCAAGGTGGCGTTTCGACAATGACGACGAGCCAGCGACCGGCCCCGATGGACCAGATGAGCAGAACAGAGTCCTTGTAGACGACTATTCGCCGCGATACATGTCCCAGATGATGACATTCTTTGGCGAAATGGATCAACAGAGTTTGGTCACGGATCCTTCGATTCAAGTCGTAGTTGACGGTCATCAGCGCGTGGTTCTCCCGTTCAGGCTTGGGATAAATCCAAACCAGATACGCCGTCCCCAACGACCTGGACCGCCCAAAGGGTTCCCTCAGCCTCTTACGAAACCGCCTACACCGGGTGCCACGGCAGTTTCAGTGCAACAACAGATAAAGATGCCACCGCCAGCCGGTGCGCCGCAGATGCGCATTTCGTCAAATGGAGGTATGCGTCCGCCGCCGGCATTGGCACAGAGTATGCAAAATAATCCCGCGTCGCAAACTTCTGGTCCAACGAATGTGGCAACCCCCGTCCCTCACCCGGTCACCGCGAGTGGGTTCGGCCGTGCAGCGATGACAATGCCACACATTGGTGTTAGCGTCAATAACACAGCCACTGCAAATACCTCTCCCGACGTTGCTATACCTGTATCACAACCTCTCACCAACGGCGTGGCGCACTGTCCAGGCGATCCAAGTCAGACGAACGAGCTTAAATCCTCCACTCATTCCTCCCCTACATCCAATCATAATACATCCGTCAATGCCAATGGGACGACGGTGCAGCAACAGCATTTGGGGATGGTCACTCCGAACGGTTATCACCTGAACCCTTTAACGATGGCACTCGCCAATAGCGCTCAATATCATCAGCCTGGCGGTAGCGGGTTAAGTGCGCTGCAAGTGAGAGATCTGAAGAATACATTCGCAAATATAGGAACGCCGACAACGTATTTGCAGGTGCAAGTGCCTGGTCCGGGACCACGGAGCTCGGTCTTTAGTAGTTGATCACGGCGAAACATTATATTGCGTGAGGCGTCGCGTGTAGTTACATACTTACGATATGTTAGTTTATGAACCTTTCGGTAAACCTCAACTCAACTCTGTTATATAGTTTATGTACACCATGATGATTCCTTTTTAAAAGCTCCGTCATCAAATGGGATCTGTTTTTGGTCTTCATCGAGTCTTGATTAGTTATCCGACTTGCACTCTGATTATCTCTCCTGTAGCATGAGATTGCAAGGCAGGAGCTCGCACGCCACCAATATATAGAGCTTCTTGATTCTCTTGGACGCTGAAAGGCACCAGCAGATTACGAAGATCATCGTTTTGAATAGATTGCTCGACGGCGCAGAGGATCGATTCCGTTCAGATCCCTCCTTTGCGTCTCTTTCCAGATCCTAGCATTTTCCCAAGAAGTTCTTTGATGACTTGGATGGATTAGAGGCACAGACACGTGTACTGGGCGGTGTGCTAGAGGGTCGTCAAGAAAAATTCTAGTATTTAGGAGCCCAGAAAGTCAGAAAGTCATTCTACTACATATTAATGATCAGTTACAACCTTGGAAAATGCCTAAATATTCCAATTCAGAACGCGAATTTCAGTCATAATGTAACAACAACACACAGATATTCCCGTTGAAAACGTCTTGCACTAAGCTTGCATACACCTAACACGGGCCTAGTTCTTCTTGAGGTCCTTTCAGAATCAACTCTCATAGTGCGGCTTGCTTTGTCTCATTAGACTGGACAAGTTGTAGAAAATTGTTTAGAACAAGAAAATACTCATATTCATATACAAGTTCAAGTATATGATCCTATTGTAAGTTCTTTTGAAATATTCTTATCAACCTTATTGATTCAAAGGCTGACAGGAAAACTTGAAGGATCAAACTTGCTTTCTATTTGATATTTCATCAGTAGAGTATTGTGCTACTTCATCGAATGCCAATTTTCTTTTTGTTTGTCCAGAATCAGTCACACAACTTGTAGAGGAAGATCCAAAGAAATCTATTCAGAGACTGTGGAAGACTAACTCACCTGGAAGAGAGAGATTCAAAAAGAATCAGTCTAAGGAGCCCCTATCCAGGACCACAAATCTGCCTTGGCAGTTTCCAGAGAAACATCCAAAAATAAAAGATCAACCCAAATATGGTAACCCACCATAAAACAAGTTAATTCTGAGCTGTCAGGCTTGCAATGAGGTGAGGAAGGTGCTGGCAGGTAGTCCTGATCAAGGAGCACCAGAGAATATAGGATGGCACTGGTGCCAACCAAGAGGCAACATTATATGACAACAAAGAAGGGTGACAAATAGAAAAGAAGGGAAGATGATTGAGGGGTCTCCTGATAGTTATACTTCTTAAACCAAGTGAAGAATTGAATCCTGCTTTCCCACGTTGGTAACTGCAAAGACAGCCCACTCCAAATGAGTGCACTACGAGAGCATCAGATCCACTACTAAGCAGATGGGTCATTAAGAGTGCCATCAATGTTGTATATAAGAATGGGTTAGATGAGCAAGCAGGTAGTAAGTTTGTGTTGTCCTACTGTACATAGGCAGCATCAAGGAATAAACCTGTAGGTCTATTGTCAAATATGGCAACAACATTTATTGTTTCTAAGCAAAAACATGGGAGTAGGAAGGAGAAGGAGTAGTCCTGGTCAAGACTTTGACCAGGAGTATGTGATGTACATTGGAAAGGGCACTCAAGAGTTTAGCTGAGGGATCAGTAATAAAAAGAAATGTATTATCAGATTATACAAACAAATAGGCAAAACAATTAGCACTAGGGCAGCATAGGGCAACCAGCAGTGTAGCCATGGCAGATGCCTGACATCAGTTTCTCACTTGAAGGTGAGTTTCTGGCAGTATTTTTACTCTTTACATAACCCTTTGTGGTGGTCTCCCAAATGATGCATCTAGCTGCTGTGCAGGGAACAGTCAACAAAAGCAGCTAGAGTATTAGCAAGCCAAGGACTTAGTAGTAGGAGAGGTCTTTAAGAGGATATTACAACTAATACCACTCAACCTAAAGCTGTCCAGGAGAGTATTCTAGAAATCATCCCACCAAGCCATTCAACAGATGACAATAACTGGAAAAAACTTGACAACAATAAATAGAAAGTAGATGTCATCTCCCTCCATAGGCACAAAAAAGGCTCCAGCCACTAACACCACTGGTAATGCTAAGATTACTGACTATGCTAGGAGAGAGACCAGACTGACAAAAAAAGAGAAAATGAGAAAAGGGCAACAAGAACATTTGGCCAGGTCAATAGCATCTTGAGTACATTGAAGAAGAGGAAGACAAAGGGATGCCAACAAAGATAACTAGCATGGAAAAAGGTGATCATGACTATGATCTATTAGGCTGATTACCCCCAATGCAAGAATGACAATTTCTGGTATTCATAGGCTAACATGCAATTTGCATCCTTGCCAAAGAACACCACATTTTAGTAGGGAGACCAGTATAGGTACTCTCCAATGCCTCCTGTGAAGAAAGAGTTTTGATGCTCAACATTATTAGCATCCAAGATTCAAGTCTCAAGAAGTGCTGGAACTCATCCATTTCTCTGGTAATCTTGTATCTCCTCATTGTGCTCAGCCTCCTTGCACTTGTTCTCTTTCTTCTGCTTCTTTTGGGCAATGAACAGCTGTCCTCCAAGTCAATCCATTGATAACTCTCCTAGCCGACTCACTACTTTGTCAGGGATTGACAACAAATTTTGCTTATAATCACTCTCATTCATTGCTAAACCCTTTCCTTTCTAAAGTGCAGATGCAACTGTCTAGTGATTGTCTGGCCTTGGATCCAGCTGGACTAAGGCCATTTCAAACTCCTCAGGGGCAGTTGGTAGTGTCATGGGTTTACACATTGTAACATCCCCATACTTGTTCCTGCTGGAAGACCTTGGGGAGATGAGCAAAGAATAAGTTTTATTGCATCAATAGGATGTTGTTTACCATGACAGTGACAACAGTGCACTATTTTCTGTTTCCTAGTCCCTGGGACATGAATTGAGGATGTTAATTCTTGATCTGACACACTCTACATCTGTGAGGCTTGAGACAAGGGCCTCTGCTCCTGCTGATGCATGTCTTCCACATATGAGTTGAATGTGGAGGAAAGCAGCTCTCCTGCCTCCATTTTCTCATCAGGTTGCTCCATAGACAACCCTATGAGTGACCCTTCTACACTTGCCACAGTTGCCTCTTGCAACTTTCTGTCAGGTCCTGCTGACCCAAGGGCTCACCTTCCAGGAGCAGGAACCTACTAGTCAGAGTTAGTTGATGGTGAGGAGTAAGATGTCTGGAGTTATTCTAGGGCTTGGAAGATGGGTCCAAAGTCTGGGCAAATTCAGGTGGAGATGTTGAAGTCTTTGGGAAAAACTCAGAAGACTTAGAAACTATGCTAGAGTGAGGAAATGGAACAAGTCATGAGAGAAAACCAGGAGACTGATAAATTGAGATAGAAAAGCCTAGGAAACTGATGTGTGCAACAGTGTGGAGATTCTTCACATGTGAAATTTGCTGGTCAAGGGCCATAAGCTTGTGGAAGTGTGTCACAAAGAGACAGAAGGCTTGTATCAGAGAGGTAATGTGCCTAGTTTGCATGGTAATTGAGAGATAAGACCAGGAAACAGAGAGTAGGTAGAAAAATAGAGGTAATGAAAGTGTATGGGCAATATTGAGACTAGCTACTAACTATAGAGGTGCTATAACTATATACTCAGGGTAAACTGGCATTGGTCCAGTGGTCATAGGGTATTTCTAGAGGGGCAGAGTTGGTCTCAGGGCCCATTTGTATTGGGATTGATGAGTGACAGATCTGGGCTTGAGGAGTGCAAGTCCTAGTTGTATTGTCTGATTGTGAGCTGTATTGCCTTGAGACCCAAGGTCAGTAGCACTTGTTGGAGTTTGGTGAGCCTAGTAGCCAATGATCCAATGATGTGTAGCATAATGACCAGGTGATCTGGTGATGCACTAGGGTGGGGGGCACATTTGGGGTGTGGTGGGTTGGGGGTGAGTGGGAGTGGTTCCATCTTCATATACTTCGACCATGGTGTCTGCTTTCCATATCTTTTGCAAGCAGTTCTCCAGCATAACGGAGCAGGACTTTGATCTGCGTAATCACGGGTGGAGTACTATCAATCCTATGCAACTCGGCCGCCTCAGCATCAGGAAGCGTAGGGGTGACGGTGCCGCAGCAGCCACAGCAGCAGAAGTGACGGCACCATTCAGATAGCAGCGTGTGCTCCGAACAAGAATATGCATATAAGTGTCTGTATAAGTATAAATGAGATTAGATATTGGCCCAACAGATGTGGTCCATGTATCTTTCACACAGAACCCGGACTCTTTTAGGATTGACAAACACGCCACCACAAGTTCAATTGCTGTATTTGTATAATTCCCAGTGCCTTTCAGCACGTCCCTTGGAACCAATTGTTACTAAGATATTTAGATTGTATTTACCTACACTGTCTAGAGGAACAGGGATGAACAAACTGGTAAGGGTACGTCACGGTCGACCTAGTGGTGTTCCACTGTCCAAAAATTGATATTCTTGTAGAGATGTTGTGCACCATCCAAGATCTTCCAGCAGCTTGTGAGTGTTTCATTTCTATAAAGTATAAATTTGTACCTCATGGTTGTATTGAACTTTATTGAACATGCACTCCCTACTTGGACCTTAGTCCGGCAAATGATCAGGCACACCAGGTTAACTGTCAGGTGCCTCAGGGCATTTATCATATATCTTAATGTCTTTCACACTTGCCCAGCTGGAAGAGTCTCTCAGTTGGGATAGCATGGAATACAGCCAGTTTCAAATATGGAGCTATAGCTTTGGCAGAGTTCAGATGCCGCACTTCTGCCAAACAGAAAGGGTGTTGGGAAATCAGACAGAGATTCTGGCAAAAAGAAGCAGAGCACGTGGTGTTACAAGCACTGAGAAGCACATACTACAACATAATCTGTCTATCAGTTAATTAATTAAAGTTTAATGTCCGATCAGCTTATTCTGTCCATTATGTGAGCTCATTATCCTCAACACTTCCCCTTGAGCAAAATGTGTATGGCATCTACTTCCCCTCAACCTAGAAGGTGTTGTTCATTTTGTCATCTTCATCATTGGGAGAGATAGCAATACCAGCAAACTGTCCATCTATTGCCTTGAAGTGCTTCTGTCAAACTTCACATGAAGCAGCAAAATGACCAGTTCCTCCACAATAGAAGCAGATGACATTGGCACCAGTCTTCTTTACAGCAACTATGGCCTCTGAATCAACCTTCACCTCCAACTCCAGATTGATGACAGGATGAGCAAGATTCTGACAACTCTCCTTGTTGAGCAAGCAAGTGATGACAAAGTTGAGAGTGAGCTCTGTGAAGACAACAGCATCAAGAGAATTCATAGAAGCAATGAAGGCATGATGGAGTGCAAGGCCAAAATCACAGGCAAAATGAACCTTGCCAAGGTTCTCCCAGATAACGCAAGGGTTGCAGTCATATAAGTGAGCTGAGCATCCTCCACACTGAAAATCAATGGCACCTTAGCCTCAGCCATCCTCATCTTGACCCGAGCACGCGGTGTTACAAGCGCTGAGAAGCGCGTACTTAACCAATTAAAGTTTAATGTCCGTTCGGCTTATTCCGTCCATCACGAGTGCCACTTCAAGTTAAGCTGATGTGTAAGCTCCGCTGAGCTAGAGGTTCTGCATTCGTCGAAAGCATACTGCTATGCTCTATATATGGCGCCATAGATCAGCAGGTACGTACCATGTGATATGGAGTCATATAAAGTCTTCGGAGGCTCACTCCAACCATCTGCCAACGCTCACCTCTTCACTGGCACAAAGTCTCTAATCTACTAGTATCTTGCGCATCCTCAGGAATATGTCGAGATATCCTGTTCAAGTCGTCGACTTCGCAGCTTTTCTTAACGGGGAGGACAAGAAAATTACGGCTGATGAGATTTTAAAGTCTTTTCAGGAGATCGGCTTTGTATATCTCGTCAATCACGGATTCCCTCAGTCCAAAATTGACAACATGTTCGATTGGGTTCGTAACACTGAGCTAGGTGATTAGTAGGATCAGCTCACATTACATACAGTCAAAAAAGTTCTTCTCTCTGTCTCACGATGAAAAGATGCAAGCGCCACATCCACCATCAGGGACTCATCATCGAGGTTCATAACATTCACTCTGCTCGTGCATAATATTTGGATTAAACTTGATTAGGATATTCACCACTTGGCATGGAGAAGGTTGTGCAACACCTTGATGATGCGAAAGATATAGCTCGGAATCGAGCACTTCAAGACATGAAGGAGAGTTTTGAATGCGGTCGCCAGGGAGATGAGATAATGCCGAATATTTGGTTGCCTGAAAATATCCTCCCGGGATTTAAGGAAGCTTGTCTGGATTTCTTCTGGGTGAGTGCCCATTATTATTCACAAACGACGATATCACTCCTATCCTTCCCATGTAGAAAGCCTTTGAGCTCCAAAAGACCATTCTGAGGGCGCTCGCTATTGCACTTGATATTCCTGAGCATTATTTCGTAGAGCGTCATGCAAGACCAGATAATCAGCTTCGCCTCCTTCATTACCCAAGGTACACCGGCACTTGGTTTCATTCGATCTGCAAGATGGCATTGACCAAATTTTCAGCGTCCCGCTGGAAGCTCTGGAGATGAAAAAGATCACCCGAATCGACGGTCATTCCGACTATGGGTCGATCACCGTTTGTGTCATTCTTCGAAGCCATTTTTCACAGGACATTCACACTTGCGGCACAGATTGTCTTTCAAGATGATGTAGGTGGTCTCGAGGTCGAAGATCCTAGAAATCCTGGTTCGTTCCTGGTACGTGTTTGACTCTCACCTGTCCATCTACATATACACATATACACCCATGAATTAACAGCCTGTACCGCCTATTCCGGGATCCATTGTCGTAAATGCTGGAGATCTTCTCATGCGATGTATGTACCAACTGTTAACAATATCTCCATCTCTTTTATCCAAGAATTCCGTTTCAAAAAGGGTCGAACGATACCATACGCAGCACAATTCACCGAGTGCGAGCTCCACCAGATGTCACGGGTGGCGGTGGTATGGTTCCAGAACGATATTCTATCCCATACGTAAGTACGTCACCGTCGAGACTTACCCATCTTCATTCATCATGCGTCGTTATGTTGTAGTTCGGATGCCCTGTAAGTTCGAGACTATACGGAGACACTCTAGCTCATTGCTTGAAGGATTTCTCCACTGTCATTGACACTATTCCAGGTACATGGTCCTATGAACGTCCGAAACGATATGAGCCTATTTCTGTCCGTTTCTGTTTTTGATGTCTTTGGTGGTTCGATATTTAATCTATCCTTAGGCTGGCGCTTATTTCATGAAGCGGCTGGCTGCTAGCTACTGAGAGAGTCCTGACCTGACGTCTAGCAATCAATAGGATGTCCTATCCTTCTGATCATTGTTTTTTTTTTCCTCTGCGTAAATCGAGACTTGACACCTGCAAACGACTTGGGTCGGACTGTTGCCAGACTGGATTATGTCACCTGTCATCAAACCAACGTATTACATTGACTATTGAGCTAGGAATGGTAGAATTACTAACTCAGCTTGGGTTAGTTTGAATCATATCCTGAGAAATTTCAATGGGAGAAGGCGTAAAGGGAAAATGGTATAGATATGATATTACGGAAAATTGACTCAATGCAATCACTCGGGTAGTGCAGCTAATTTCTCAAAGACAAGCATGGACTATTCCAGGCGCCATTTGTTCATCCTAGCCTTTCTGCTGATATGTATATTCCCACCATCATGAATCAGTTCGTTCATCGCATGCTTTAGCTGCTCTGATCAGGTGTGCTCCAAGTTATGTAACTCATGCGCAGGTTGGCTCGTGACATTATTAGCAAGCAGCGACGTCTTGGAAGCTTGGTCTCTCAAGCTCCGGATATAAAGCATGCGCTTCGCTCCCACCGTCTCACACACACACCAAGACGTGTATTGCATGCAATGAGCTTCAACAACCTTAGCGCGTTTGAACTATTCCCCGTTCCCTCGTCTCCTCCTTCTCCTCTCATTCCAAAATGCTGGCCAGGAATCAGCATCGAGTCTACTGCGGCCTTACAAGCCGTCTTGAAAGACAACCACGTCAAGTGGAACATTTTCTTCAATGATAGTGGTTTCCATAAGTGTGTCCAGTCGCGATTCATTATGATAACAGACTGATGATCGTCGATTCTCTTAAGCCACATTGCACACCGAGCCATCGCATACTGGGCTCTTGGTGCTGCAGGTGATTTGATCAAGGCAGGTTACCAAGCTGACAGTAGCTACCAGCGCCCTGCATTCGAGTCACCCGAAAAGATCACGGAGAAGAATTTCAAAGATCACTTGGGAGATCGACAGTACGCCTTGACTATGTTTGATTGCACCGCTCGAGAGTTACTATTGTCTTAACAGATCCTACGGGGCCTATCTAGCCTTCTTCACTGACATTGTTCGCCAGCAAGGCGCTGCGGCCGCTGTCGAGCAATACATCTTTTCCAAGGACATGAATATCGATCCCTCTGCAAAAAAGAAACCCGATATGTTCAACCGTTTCCTCGGAGGACTCGTTCATCCAATGATCCACCTCGGATATGGCCTCGAATTCAATCTTCCAGGCATGGTTGTTGAAGGTAAGATATCTATGACGACATGATGACGTCATGTCAAGAACCGGTTGTCAGGTCTCGCTGAAGCTGCTGTTCATTCCGACGACTCGGCTTCTCGGATTCCTGACGATTTTTTTGACTACTCTAATGGCGCAAAGGCAATCGCGGAGGACACGATTACTCGCTTCAAGTCGCTTCTCATCTCGTCCCCAGATAGCCAGTCGGCAACTGATCGTGGCACTCACGTCTTCACCGTCGTGGCTCGTATACTCAAGGATCCTGAACTCGGGAAAGTGAAAGATACGGGATCAGGAATGTTTATTTTCACCATGGAAAACTATGCGTCGAAAATCATCGAGTACATGGCCGACTGGTGCGTTGACGGAACAAATCCTGGTGACATAGAAAGCAAATTACAAGAGCTCAGTTGGTTGAATGCGATTCTCTATGGTATCGGGGGATGGTCGAAAGACAAGCCCTTTAATGCTGACTTTTTCCAGTATGTTCTTAAGATTTCCCTTGCACTATGAACCTGACTGAACCGCATCGTAGCATGCACTTGGTGACATCGTCGATCTTCCTTTCCTCTTATGTGGCATACCTGAAGCCCTTATCCATCGAGCATCTCTTCCGCGGATATCTCCTTGTCTCCCTGGGCTGGTGGATAAGCCGTGGTCGCCCTGCTCTTAAAGTTGCGGAATTCTATGCATCCACCACCTCCTACCCTCTTCCCTCCGGCTTTATCCTCTCCCCAAGCAAAGACGCTCTGCGGCTCACGGATCCGACTAAGGTCATCACGCCCAATCCATGGTTATCCATTGTTCAAACGAGTGTTGTGCATCCGGACGATCATTTGCCGAAGCTTCAGAGGGCACTGGCACATTATGCAACTATATATGGCACTAGGGAGGCAGGGCGGAAGGATTTTACTGGAACAGAGCTGGAGGGTGCGGAGAAGCTCGATGGGACGTTGTTCATCAGAGTTGCAGGGCTGACAGCGGAGAGGCTCGGGCGGGTAAGGGAGGGTCAAGAGGCGGGAAAGTGGGATAGGAATGGGTTTTATCAGCCAAAGCTATAAAATTGTAAACCAGACCACTGGAACTCAACACACACAATTCGCTTCTTAATATATGATCCTTTCCCAAACTTTGGACGTGTCCAGAATTGAGAGTCAACACACTCCTGCCCTTTCGACTGTTATGAGATGGGATCGTCGTAAGCTTGAGTTGTAAAAATGACTTTGAAATGAATCTGAAGGGTATACATACAATTTTTGGCTTATTGCATCTCTGGTTTATAATCGAGCACCCGTAATACCTCTGAAAGATAATCGGTTGACAGCATCATTACTACGTTCGCGTCATCCCAGCTTCGAGCCACGGAAAAATCAGCTCCAGTCCTTGATATCAGCTTGGATCCCCCCTTTTCCTTGTTGCTCACCTTCGGTCGCATGTCCAGCCTCGCAACTGATCCTCCCCCGGCTAAAGTTCGGGTTTTCCACCGCAGAGTGTGTTGAGTTCTCGTTGTAGATGAGAGATATGAGATCCTGAATACTCAGCACATGTGACCGAGTAATGTGTGTCAGTCATGGTCGCAGAATGGATCTACTCGTTCCGAGTATTTCAATACCCTGATTGGACCGGAGGACCTCCAGCGCAGCAGCACGTCCTAGCAGACCTCGACCCTCAAGTCGGGAGGGATCAAGCTCCTACAGCGTGAGATTGCATTCAATCAATTAAAGACAGGGCACTCCGCTCGACCTCGCATGTACCGAAAACTCACCAGGTTGGTGTCTGGTATATCTTGATCATACGTATTTGAGAGAGCGTTGAGGATTGATAAATGATTGAAGGGATGGTCATCGAAGCTACGAGCACGACGGGAGAGTTGTATAGCTTGAGAATGGCAAGGGTAAAGGATAGCGGGTCAAGGTGGACGTGAATTGACAAGCTGGGGACATTCAAAGGGAATGTGGAGTGGAGACATTGCAGGACAGACTTGCATAGCAACGTCAATCGAGTACGAAGATCACTGCAGATGTGACGATTAGATCGGCCCACTGCATATCAAGCTTGGGTACGTGACCGTACATTCAAGTGCATATACATTTGTAAGGTCAGCGCATTGGAAGTGATGACAATCCGAGGTTGAGTTCTCTCCGAGCCAGTTAAAGTGTCGGCCCGCGTGTGTCCGGGTGACTCGTGAAGAGTGTTCGAGGCATGGCATTGAGGCGGGTAATGTGCTGCGGAGTCTAGGTGTGGGAGGCTGGCCCATGGGAACATCAGACAAGATGACAAATGTACTCGTGGCACTCACTCTATCGCTATCGTTCATCTTTCTCGCATTCCATCGTTCTATAACTGTTGAAACATGTCCCCAAACCAGAAAAACAGGTCTTCAAAGAGGCAAAAGTTCATTCAAGGGCTCCGTGCAATGATTCCTAAAAGTCGTGATGCATCATCTGCTCGTAAGTCGCCAGGTCAATCCCTGTAGTGCTAGCGTCTGAATCTACTCCAAGCTTCCACATCCGCATCATCGGCTACTCCTTTGACAACAGGAGATGAGATGTCTAGTGAGAGCTAGTTTCATCTATTGTTGCTGCAGGCTTGAACACTCTTTAAAGGGACAATTGCTGAAAGTGCCTCATCTGTGATTCTTATCAATAAAGCAACCAGTACTGGTAAGCATCGACAACCTGAAGCATTCCTCCATGTGACCATTGACTGCTCTGATGACTACAGGCAATAGTCCTGAAATCAGTAAGTAGTGAATTGGTCTGTCTACTGCTCAAGGCTCATATGCTATACACAGGAGTTCCTGTGGAAACTCCTCTGAATTCTTTCCAGCCAAGTGATTCTTTAATTCATAATAGTCAGTTATAATTGATTTCAGGTGTTGATATCATGAACTGTCTTCCTGTTTAAGATCCTGCTTTTATGGATTCATTATCAATTGCAGGGAACCATGGCACACTAGGTAAATATAAACTATTTCATTGATTTATTCAGAGTTGAGTTTTGAAGAAACTCCAGGTTATATGATTACTTCTCAAGTTGGGACTCCATTGACTTCTGTCAAGGAAGAAGCACATGCAGGTAGGTGACATTAGCTTGATATATATTGAGGCAGTAGTATTGATGAATTTATATATGAAGGAGGAAATTCTAGTGTTTTGTCACAAGTATCTTTTACAGACCATGGCTTAGGCACCACAACAAAAAATGGGCTTCAATTGGCTTGCAATGGGGTTGAGCTTTTGCTTATGCAAGCTGAAAATTTATTGGCTGGAACACCATTTCAAATTCCTGTTAATATTGTAAATACATTGGTTGAGCTGAAGAAGGTAAGTTGTTGTTATATTTTATAATGCATTAGCTGAAATCTATTAAGGCTGTGTCTGACAATAATGATGAATTGAATGATCTGATTACAAGCTTTCAAGAATGCTTTAGTGTTATAGAACATGCATTTACCAGTAATAATGATACAGACTCAAAAGATATGATAAAAGATTTTGCTGGGTGTGTTTAGTACTGTCTACACATAGTTTAAGCTAATGTTGTGCAGGAAACTTGCTGATAAGCTCAGTGAACTTGACAACATATATAAAAATGCAACATGGAAGAAAGTTCTTCAAAATAAGCAGAACAAATCACAACTCAATGAAATTTTCAAATATATTGATGAGCAGATGAAGAATTTTCAAGTGTGATTACTTATATATGTGTGGAAATAATGACCAATATTCAGTTTCTTTAGGTCAGGCTTGCTCTCAAGATGGATCAGAACATTTATGATTTGTATCAATTATTTAATGTATGGGATTTAAATGGTTGAAATTAATGCTAGGAACTGACTAATCTTTAGCAACTACAACTAAACACTTGGCCTCATGCTAACAAAGCAAGATACAATTATAATCTTGAAGGTGTACCAACATTATTGCGTGGAGCTTGTCTAGCAGGAACACGTGTTTCCATCCTCAAAAACATTTATGAATGGGCTCAAAATCCATCACCAATGAGCCCATCAGTTTTTTGGCTGACTGGCCATGCAGGCTCAGGAAAATCAACTATTGCATACTCTGTAGCAGAGCACTTTGACAAAGGAAAGGAAGTGTTGAAGACTTTGCAAGCTAGTTTCTTTTGCTCTAGGCAATTTGAAGAAACAAAGTATCAAAAATTTATCATTCCTACTCTGATATATCAGCTTGCTTGTCACTCTAAATTGTATGCAGAGTCATTATTTGCTGCTGATAAATTTGAATCTGTAAACAACAAATTATCAGATCAAATGAATGATCTTTTAGTTGGACCTTGGCAAAAATCACTTCAAAATCGTTTTTCAGGCCTACCACCATACCTTATAGTCATTGATGCTTTAGATGAAATTGAGGGAAAAGGAGGATCTGAATTTCTGAAAGAATTACTTGTCACCATTAAAAATGGGCATTTGAAAGGTCTCAAGTTTCTTGTCACAAGCCGAGCAGATTCTTTACTTGCTAAATTATGTAGCTCATTTCCATCTGACTCAGTTTGCCACCTTCAAGACATAACTAAGGAGCAGGCTGATGTAGATATTATGACATACTTGCATGATGCACTTCCAGAATTTCAGAAGACAATTGAACTTAAAAAGCTTCAAAAAAAAGCAAACGGTCTTTTTATTTATGCTTCAACAGCTGTTAAATATATAATATCAGGATCAACATTAGGAGAAAAGCATGAACTGATAAGGCAGCTGCTTAATTCAACAGAGGTTATTGGTTTGTCTGAAGCAATAGCACCAATTGATCATTTATATCATCAAATACTAAATGAAGCATTCAAAGTTGCAAAAAATCTTATTCCAGCTCGTTTAAAAATTTTACATACCATTCTTTGTGCTGAGGAACGTGTATCCACTTCTGTTGTAGCAGGTCTTCTTTCTGGCTCTACAGATATAAAGGATATGCAAGAGCGAGCTGATGACCTTGTTCAGAAGCTCCATGCTGTTCTTTACATTAAAGATAATAAAGTCTTCTGGTTTCATGCTTCTTTTCCAGACTTTGTCTTTGCTCAAGCACAATTATCTAAAAATCTGATGCATCCTGATAATTCCTCAAGTTCTCAAATAAATATGTCCTGGGACATAGCCTCTCATCATGCTTTAATTTTCTACAGGTGCTTTGATATCATGCTGAAAGACCTTCACTTCAATATCTGCAACTTGCCTTCATCATTTCTAAATGATTCTGAAGTACCTAATCTTCAGATTCATATCCAGGAGCAATTATCAGATGTTCTTCAGTATGCATGTCATCACTGGGCAAAACACATAATTAAAGCTAAGTCTGAAGAACATGAAAATATTCTATATAGGATAGCAAAATTTCTTGAAATTTGTGTTCTTTTTTGGATTGAGGCTATGAATTTACTTCATTCATCAAAAAAGTGTCATTTCATGCTTCAGCAAATTTGTGAATGTATTACAAAGGTAAGAGATATCTTCATTGCTACAAAATAAAATACCAATAATAGTAAATGAGCAGGATGACTATCACCAATGCCTTATTGAAAATATCAATGAGACAGCTAATTTTGCTGCTTATTTTGCAGCAAGTCCAGCAGCATTGTCCACACCACATTTATATATCTCAGCCCTAGCAACATGGATTAATAATAGCAGCTTGATACAAGGATGGAAGAAATTTTTCCCAGCTATACCATCTTTGATTGGTAAAAGAAGACTGGCATTGTCTAAAGTGAACATATTGCTGCCAAATCAAGTGAATTGTGTGAATTGTGTGGCATATTCACCAGATGGGAAGTGCATTGTGTCAGGGTCCAATGATGGCTCTGTGAGAGTGTGGGATGCATCTAGTGGTGCACAGTTACAGGAGTTGAATGGCCACACTAGAACAGTTCATTCAGTTGCATTCTCACCAGATGGGAAGTACATTGTGTCTGGGTCAGGTGATAGCTCTGTGAGAGTGTGGGATGCCTTTAGTGGCACACAGCTGCAGGAGTTCAATGGCCATGCTCATTGGGTCAGTTCTGTTTCATATTCACCAGATGGGAAATGCATTGTGTCTGGGTCAGGTGATCACTCTGTGAGGGTGTGGGATGCCTTTAGTGGTGTACAGCTGCAGGAGTTAAATGGTCACACTTTTTGGGTTCATTCTGTTGTATTTTCACCAGATGGGAAGTACATTGTATCAGGGTCAAGTGATGAGTCTATAAGAGTGTGGGATGCCTTCAGTGGTACACAGCTGCAGGAGTTAAAAAGCTATGCTGGTTTGGTCCATTCTGTTGCATTTTCACCAGATGGAAAGTGCATTGTGTCTGGGTCAGGGGATCACTCTGTGATAGTGTGGGATGCCTCTAGTGGTGCACAGCTGCAGGAGTTAAATGGCCACACTAGTACAGTCCATTCTGTTGCATTTTCACCAGATGGAAAGTACATTGTGTCTGGGTCAGGTGATAGCTCTATGAGGGTGTGGGATGCATTCAGTGGTGCACAGTTGCAGGTATTCAATGGCCCTAATTGGGTCAGTTCTGTTGCATATTCACCAGATGGAAAATGCATTGTGTCTGGGTCATATGAGTCTGTAAGAGTATGGGATACCTCCAGTGGTGAACAGCTGCCAGAGTTAAATGGTCACACTCATTGGGTCCATTCTGTTGCATTTTCACCAGATGGAAAGTGCATTGTGTCTGGATCAGGTGATCACTCTGTGAGGGTGTGGGATGCCTTCAGTGGTATACAATTGAAGAAGTTAAATGGTCACACTCATTGTGTCAATTCTGTTGCATTTTCACTAGATGGGAAGTACATTGTATCAGGGTCAACTGATGAGTCTATAAGAGTGTGGGATGCATTCAGTGGTGCACAGCTGCAGGAGTTAAATAGCTACACTGGTTTGGTCCATTCTGTTGCATTTTCACCAAATGGAAAGTACATAGTTTCTGGGTCAGGTGATAGCTCTGTGAGAGTGTGGGATACCTCTAGTGGTGTACAGCTGCAAGAGTTAAAGGGCCACACTAGTTGGGTCCATTCTGTTGCATTTTCACCAGATGGGAAGTGCATTGTGTCAGGGTCAAGTGATGCTTCTGTAAGAGTGTGGGATGCCTCTAGTGGTGTACAGCTGCAGAAGTTAGATGGACACATTGGTGTGGTCTATTCTGTTGCATTTTCACCAGATGGAAAGTGCATTGTGTCTGGATCAGCTGATGACTCTGTGAGGGTGTGGGATGCATCCACTGGTGTACAGCTTCAGGACTTAGATGGACACACTCATTGGGTCTATTCTGTTGCATTCTCACCAGATGGCAAGTGCATTGTGTCTGGGTCAGGTGATCACTCTGTGAGATTGTGGGATGCTTCCAGTGGTGCACAACTGCAGGAGTTAAATGGCCACAATCATTATATCAGTTCTGTTGCATTTTCACCAGATGGGAAGAGCATTGTGTCAGGGTCATATGACAATTCTGTAAGGGTGTGGGATGCCTCTAGTAGTGCACAGCTGCAGGAGTTAAATGGCTACAGGTCTATTGAATTTTTACTAGATAGAAAGCAGACTCTATCCAAGTCAATTGACAATTATATGAGGGTGTGGAATGCACAGTACCCAATGTGGACTTGCCAAGATAATGGTTGGATTGTGCTACCCTTGACTACACAGAAGTTAATGTGGGTCCCTCCATATGCTGCTGATACATTACATCATCCATTCAATACTCTCATTATTTCATCTCACTGCTTTTATCATGTAAACTTTTCATCTTACATATTTGGAGAGAATTGGGCACATTGTTATGTACATGTCATATAAGCATTGTTATTAAGAAACTATATACATTATCAGAATACATGCTAACATTCATTTCCTAAATTTTCAACAGATTCTATCTAAGACTCAACAAAAAATCAATAGTATCCAGTCATTTCATATCTCTTGAGAAAACATTGCAACTCATTTGATAACCTGTAACAAAAACTTATTTACCATTACATCTTTCCTTCATTGTACTGTTTGATTGTGCAAATATAGCACTTAATATGCTGAGGGGGATGGCTATTTACCAAAGGCCTGTTCAGCACAAGATCTGAATCCAAATCTTGTAGATTCTGTTATGTAGTCTATCAAATATTGTAGTTACAACACACAGGTATGACAAATCTTGTGCTCTTGTTTAACTCATTGCATCTCTAGTTTATAATTGAGCACCTGTGAAAGATAATTGGTTGACACCATCATTTAGGTATGTGTAAAGCATTGGACATTATAAACTTTGTGACTCATTAGCCTTATTTCAGGCTGGAAACAGCCAATCAGGTTCATATAATCAGACATCTTACAGTGCTTCTTGGAATTATTGAGATAATGTACAAAGTTTTGTCTGAGGAAGTTCTAACTGTGGGAAATCTTGTTATCCTACAATTGAGCATAGTTAATATACTATATTTTTGAGATAATGTACAAAGTTTTGTTTGAGGAAGTTCTAACTGTGGGAAATCTTGTTATCCTACAATTGAGCATAGTTAACATACTATATTTTTCTATTCTGTGGTTGTATCATACCAACAATGAATTAGAAGATCAGTGCTGATCTGAAGGAATGTGCTCTTTTGTTGTGGAAACTTGGCTAGGATCATGAACTCATCACAGAAAGTCTTTGCATCTCTTGTGCCAATCTCCATCACTGGCATACACTCTTTTCTGAGTTCAATTATGGTGAAAACTCTCCTCCTATAATTGGCTACCCTCAGATCAGCTTGCATGCTGTTATGACAGCTATTGAAGAACTATACTATAAAAAAGTGGATAATTACCTTGATGAGCTTGTATGGTAGTTGGCTATTCATCAACAACATTGCAATCTCTTGAAGGGCACTACATACAAACTGCTGTGATGCATGATTTACCTACAAGCTAATACACAGGATTGTACAAACAAATGATGAGGAGATGCAAGGCAGAATACTGGGCAACAGTCAGGGACCACTTAGAAAAGTTGCTCAATTGTAAGATAACAAGATTTCCCACAGTTAGAACTTCCTCAAACAAAACTTTGTACATTATCTCAATAATTCCAAGAAGCATTGGAAGATGTCTGATTATATGAACCTGATTGGCCTTTTCCAGCCTGGAATAAGGCTAATGAGTCACAAAGTTTATATTGTTCAATGCCTTACACATATCCAATTTGTTGTTACTGGTTATCTTAAAGAAATAAGCTGCACAGTTCAATCCTGAAAGATTTGGCAAGTTAGGAAATTGAATATGTTGAACAATTTCACCACAATTGTGGATTCACAGTAGAGTAGTTCATGAAAGATGCAGGAGAAAATCCAGTATGCTCAAAATCAAGAGCATATAAATCTTGGTCTGACACAAGAAAGTTCTGGAAACTGATAACATCATGATAGAAGCAGATAAGTTCAGCAGATAGTGATATGACTCTATGTCTAAAGTCATAAGTCCTGGTTAAAACAAACCATACTATGTGCTGAAAACTGTAGGCATAACAGGCAGACAACTCCTCAGAAACCAGAAAACATGGGAACACTTAAATAATTCACATTGCTGAAGGGTGAATAAAATAATAGAGTATTCTGACAAGCAGGGGGACGAAAAATGGGCAATTAAATATCGATTATTATTTCTGGAATGGTGGACATAGCAGATCTCTGCCAGATATCTCTAATCAAGAGATAATCAAAGAATCTGACATCTTACTCCATGGAATAAAAAGATAGGAAGGTCCGGAATATCAAATCATCGAAAATAGGCAAAGACGGAAAGAGGGGAACCATAGGAATAAGGGGGAATAGTCCAGAACAAGGAGAAAGAATTTTAGGAATGATTCTGACTAGGGGAAAGACCCATAAAGAAAGATGATCAAAAAAGGAAATGTGGTTGCCACCAGAATGAATGGGATGGATCAATAATGATTGAAGGAAGATCAGGAAACATAGGGAACGAAGTAGGAAGACTTAGGAAGAGCTGGGAAAAGCTCTGAGTTCAGGAGAGTATTTGGTATGTCAGAACAAGGTGAACTATCAGATACTCTGGAAGACAGAAGGAAAAGGGCTGGCTCAGGAAAAGTCAGGACATTGGACTACATGGAAATATGGATGTTAGGAAGAAGGGCATCGGATGAATATGTTCCTAGCATGTTTCAAACAGCTGGGACAAGTACATCCATGTTCTTCCAAGAAACATGAATGTTTTCCTGGAAGTGGAAGAACTCCGGTATATGGTGACTCTAGGACTTGTCAGGCAAGCCCCAGAAGCATCAGAAGTCATGGAATATAAAGGGATAGGTGGAAGGGACAGAATATTAGGTCTTGAGGCAGCAGGAGGGACCGATGTTATTGTTCCCTCCTCAGAACATGAATGTTTCATGGAAACAGTGAAACTCCGGAAATTCTTCATGAGTCTATCATGTTCTATGCAGGAAAGGGTTATCAATTGACTTATTGGTAACGGAACATGGCGGATGGATGGAAAATAGGCTATGTTTCAAGGGAATTCAATGGAAAAGGGATATAGTAATCTACTTATAGAATTCTCAAGTCACATGGAAAGATGGTCTGTGCACCCATTAGAACAGTATAAATAGAGTAGGAATAGGTTAGAATTGACAGGCAATTAGTGGATAAAGGCTTGGTGGTTCCCAGGGAGTGAATTGCTTAGGCTGGAGTTCATTGAGAAACCTCTACTTTAGTTTTCAGACTTATAGTCAGGAAACTAGTATATACATATCAATACAAAAACTCGTTGCTTTAGAACAGTTTAGTGTGATTTGCTACCAAGCCCCAGAACTACAGTAACTTTGCTTTAGCCAAGTACTACAATAGGTTCACAGTACAATCTTGGAACTTCAATACCTACATCAACTGCAATCAGTAAGGTTCATGACATGATCTCATAAGAAGCAGCAAGCTTTTACATTGTTAATTTAGAAATCAACAGATTTATATGTTGGTCCTTCATCATCTTGCCAGAGACTATGATGCTGTAGTACTTGCTAAAGCAAAATACTGTAGTCCTGGGGCTTAGTAGTTAATCACACTGAACTGTTCAAATGAACTGTAGTTGTATTTATATAATATAAGTATTTCCTGACTATAAGTCTGAAAACTAAAGTAGTGGTTTCTTAATCAAAGCCAGCCTAAGTGATTCACTCCCTGGGAATCACCAAGCCTTTATTCACTAATTTCCTGTCAACTCTAGCCAATTTGACCCTATTTATACTGTTGTTTTGCATGTACAGACTATCTTTCCATATGACTTGAGAAATTTATAACTATAATACTGTATTCACATTTTGTTACTGCATGGGACAAGGGTGCACAGGCATTAAAGTGCTATTTTCTAGATGGAAAGCATTAGCTAAATAACAAAGGCAAGGGTAAATACTAGTTGCTAGCTACAAGTGCTTAGCATATGACAAAAAGACAATGAAAACAATGAGAGTAGAGATGTTAAGACAAGCAAGGGCATTACTGTTTCTTGAGTGGATTTGCTCTAAAGCATAGCACATGAGCTAAGAGGAGCTGTAAATAGGTGGTTCTATTCTGTTCTTTAGTAACTAAGTGGCAGGGTATTTATACTAGTAAAAGTAATGCAATTCAAAAGGAGCAGTTACCAAATAGGTAAAGAGGCTGTTGTCTCAGCCACCAATTGGAATAGGTAGAAAGACACATGCCAAAAGGGGCTGTTACTGAATAAGAAAAGAATATAAATGATGAATAGTCCTAGTCAGACTTGTATAATCTCTCAAGTTAGGCCACTAACTGTATCAGCCAGGGCAAGTTAATTCCATTGTTAAGGTGTTTGTTGTTGACAGTTATTGTTGTTAAGAGAACTTTGTCCATATGTCATGTAATTAGTGTCACCTGATCTGCTAGATTAGATAAAGCCAGATCTGTTGGCATTGCTAGATATCCTGAAGTTATTGTTATCTTGCTGTTCTTGTCCAATGTTTGGCCTTTTTGGAAAGATTCACATGGTGTGCAAAAATTGCCTAAGCAAAAAGTTGTAAAAAATCACATGACATATAACTGCATCCTGGCTTCATAATGATGTATAGATCATATGATTTGGACAAGAACTCGCTTATTAATAAATAAAACAAAATATTCAATCTACCTATTGCACTTGCTAAGTGTTAGTTAGCTCTATGTCGAGGAAGAGGGAAGTAGCAGATGGAGTGGAGGCCACCTTGTAGCAGCAGGGGAGACGGCGCTCTCAAAGGGAAATGTGTGAGTGGGGCAGCCGTTCAGGAGGGAGTGGGAGAGGAGAGGATAGTACATCTGATGAGGCTTCCTTCAACTGAATTGCACACTATGGAATCAAGAACAGAGGTTGTATTATCTGATTCTACAGACAAGCATGCAAATTTGTTGAAGCTAGGCAGTGGAGGCGTACAGTCCATCCACTGCAGTACTAAAAATCCTCTGGTGCCTCCTCTACCTCCTCCTCTAGTGCTAGCTCAGATTGTTTAGGGGAGGGAACTCCCAATGCATCCTTGGCTGCAAGGAGCTCCATGATGAGAGTGTCACACTCCTCTGCAAACAAACAGTGGATGTCCAACCCTGGAGGGCAGCTGCAGGCCCAGTGGCTGGGCTGTCCACAGTGGCAGCAGACAGAAGGGGGAATGCTTGCCATGGCTGGAGCAAAAGATGCAGGGCCATGTGCTGGCAGGGCAGCCACAGGGACTGGTAGTGGAGTGGGGGCCCAACAAGCAATGGATGCGGTGGGGGGAGCTGGTGGCAGTGGACCAGGTCGAGAGGAATGGAAGGACTCATGATAGTTTGCATAAGCATTCTGATTGACAAGGTGCACCACCACAATCCAACTGTCAATATCATCTCAGGGCTGACCTTCCACCATACTATTGATCTGTTGGTGGATGGTGGAGTTAAATCCATGGCAGAAGCAGAGGACTAGCTGCAAGGATCTAGAAAAACCTGAGTATCAAACTAACAGCTTGAAACCATCAATGTAAGTGTCCAAAGTCCATCCTTGCTAATAGAAGCATGAAGTCCACACACTGTCCCTCATCTTGGTGTGTAAACTCAGAGAGGAACCAAGATTTGAATGCTGCCCAGTCAGGGAACATGTGCACATCATCCTCTAAGATCTCTTGCACTAAATCTGCTGCTCAACCTGCATTCATATACAACAGCACCCACTTGATTGTTCAAGCAGAATCAGTAAAGGAAGAGGTGTTCAGACTGATGTACAGCTTGCAGGCAGTCAAAAACTGGCAGCCCTGGGCTTGATTGCTGTCAAATGAGGGGGGAGGAGCCACCTTGATGGCTGACAATGTCCTGGGTGTGATTGTCAGCGGCAGTGGGATGATGGCCACTGCTGGAAGGGGTTTGGATGCAGAAGAGTCCAAAACCAACAAGGGGGAGGCATGAGGGAGAGAGGAGGGGTCCTGAGTGACCCCTAAAGATGTTGAGCACATAGCTAAAAGGAGTTCTTGAAGCTGGGCCTGAACAGCAGAAAGCTGCTGGCTGAGAGCAAGTTGGGTGGTATTGGAGGTGAAAAGGCCCTGTTCTACAGCATCTAACCAAGCATAGGTGTTGTACTGAGTGGGAGTTGACATGTCTGGAGCAGGAGGAGGGTCTGAGGCAAGGGTGGGAAGCATAGCAGAGCAGGGACCAAAGGGAGACAGATGGGGGATGTAGCAGGCAGTTGTGGGGCCCTGGAAGCAAGACAGAGGCAGAGGGGAAAGCACAACTGACTGGGTAAGCCCAGATCAGTCAGAAGAGACTTATTCTGCTGTAAGGGCAACCTCAGAGAGCTGTGGAAGTCACACAACTGGCAGAGGGATATCCAAAGATGTATTATCAAGTGGCTACAGTGTACAGGGCTAGCTACTCACCTGGCAGAGGGATATCCAAAGGGAATAAGTCTGGGGAATCCCTATGCCTGGCTGTGGACACTTCTGGGGCTCCAGAAGCATGGGAATTAACTATACAGTACACAGAAGCCACTGAAAAAAGACTGTGGGAATAAAAAGATAAAAACTCGGACATTGCCAGAGAATGGATTGGTAATGACCATCAGGTGACTCTGACAATATCAGGTGGTCAGGAAATGATCAGATGACCAGGAGGGAATCAGATGACCTTGGGAACAATGTCAGGTGATCAGAAATCCAGACACAATATGTACAGATAATATCTAGAAGGGAAAAGAGGGGAAAAGGAAGGTGAAAAGGCAAAGGAAAAGGAGAGAATGGTCTCTGGGGGTTGTCCCCTTACAGCTTTCCCCCTCTTGACTCCAGAACACCTTGCACCTAGGTCATCTCTGGCAGCAACCATCACCCTGTTTCCACCCACCACACCAATAATTGTGTCAAAAGCCTCATCTGCAATCAAAGCTGCCCCCCCTCCTTTGTTTGATGGCAATCATGCTCAGAGATGGTTGTTCCTGACCCCCTGCAAGCTGTATATCAGTTTGCATGCCTCCTTGCTCACTGATCCCACTCAGACAATCAAATGGGCATTGTCATACATGAACACTGGCCAAGCAGCTAATCTGGCACAGGAGATCCTAGAGGATGATGTAGTACTTGGCAAATCTAAATATTGTAGTTCTGGGGCTAGGCAATTTGATCACACTAAACCATTCTAATGAAACAAGTCTTTATATTTGAAGTATGTAGTAGTTTCCTGACTATAAGTCCAAAAACTAAAGTAGAGGTTTCTTAATGAAATCCAGCCTAAGTGATTCACTCCCTGGGAACCACTGAGCCTTTATCCACTAATTGCCCATTGATTTTTAACCTCTATTTATACTGTTCTCTTGGGTGCACAGACTATCTTCATCTTTCCATGTGACTTGAGAGTTATAAAAGTACTGTATTTCTTTTCTCATTGAATTCTCTTGAAACATTGCCTATTTTTCCATCCATCCACTATGTTCTGTTACCAATAAGTTAATTCCTGCATAGAACATGACAGACTCGTGGAGTATTTCCGGAGTTTTGCTATTTCCATAAAACATTCATGTTCTGGAAGAATGAACATAACACTAGTCCTCCTACTGTCTGCTACTGCCTAGGACCTGGTATTCTGTCCCTTCAACCTTCCTCTTCATATTTCATGAGTTCTTATGTTTCTAGGCCTTGCCTGGCAAGTCCTAGAGTCACCATATTCTGGAGTTCTTTCACTTCCAGGAAAAACATTCATGTTCAAGGAAAGCTATGAATGTACCTTTGTACAAGGTCTTCTCATCCTAAGAACAATTTTAACACCATAGAAATCCAATATGACAGGCAGATTATAGATAGCACTGGATTTAATGAGGTGGAGAAAGGCAGACTTAGGGTTTTGCTCCAAGTACAGCCCTCATGCAACAAAATTTCACATTGCGCAGCCTTGTAAGTAAAGAGCAAAGATGTCGAGATATTGATGCTGTGCATGTGGAAGTCGTTGACAAGCTACTAATGCCTCTTTCAATCTGGCAGATCTCTCAATCAGTTTGTGTTATGATACGACTCTCAGGTGCGGCAGTGGCATTTGGCTATTTCATTCTCTTTCCTTTTTTGTACAGCTCAATTGTCCTCAATTGATACTGCATGCAATGCAATGGCATGCCTTTATCTTTCAAAGTTAGAGGGAAATTGTCCTTCTTTTCCCTCACCCTTCCAGTAGCAGTTGTCAATTGTGTGGCCCATCCTTCTGCAGTTAGGGCTGATGCAAACCAGTTTCTTCTAAGGCTGTGAAGCTTTAGTGAAAAGGGCTGTGGATGTGGTTCCTGCCATAGTTGACCATTCCTTTATCCTTTCCCAGTGGAGCATCAAGCCTGCAATGAGGTCAACAGCATTTTTGGCAGAATTCCAGGAAGCTGAGAGGGATGAGATGATAATGACATAGAACTAGTTTTCTTGGATATTGGCACCCTTTTCTGTGGCATTGTTCAATTTGGAGTGAAGGTCCATGATATGTTCCAAGAAGTTCATCCTATCCATGTATTTTGTAGCTCTGAGTATGTTTTCTGCTGAGTTGGCTCCTAAGTTCAATGGTCTTGTAGATTTCTTTTAAGGTAGCCTATGCCTTTGCTGCCATATCAGTCATTTTGACACCAAGGACAATGGGGTTTTTGGAGTTGTATACAATTAAGGCTAATGCCCATGCATTCCAGACTTGCCATTCCTGTGGGGATGGGGATGCATCCCACCATTCTGTTGCAGCCGGTGCTGGAATCATCATTTTGGATGTAGGTTCTAAAATTGTGCCGTCAAGGTATACTTTGGCACCCTTAAGTTGTGCAGCAAGTAAGACTCTGTCTCTAAATGCAATGTAGTTTGTCCCATCAAACAAAAATTCGTCTGAAAAAGTAGGTGGATTGCTGTTTCCTCCTACAGTAGTAGTGATTGTCATTTTATGTATGTGTAAGTAGTAGTGAGCACTTTTTGGGGTCTATAACCTGTATATACAATTAAGTAATTGATTCTCAGTTCACCAGAAAGAACTCTGTTTAAAATACAAAGTAAGTAATTGATCTACAGAGGAGTTATAAATAAGTAATAGCAAAAGACAATTGTAACAAAAGACTGACTCTCAGTTCACTAGAAAGAACTGAGGGATTTCCTAATTAAGTAAGGATTTTATAGGCTCATAAGATGGAGGTGGCTGAGATACTGTATAGGGAGGAACTCCTTGCCTTCAACTCAATCCCAGACCCCAGCAGCAAACCTGACAAATACTACAACAAACACCCAAACTACTTATATGTTGATGGCAGCATTCTTCTTTGCATCTGCAGCCCTCTATGACAATCCGATGAAGCCTCTCAAGGCATATTTGGAGAGCGTAGAAGCATTGACAACCGTCACTGCTGTAGCATTATGAGTGGGAAAGGACATTGCTAGTTACACTGACTCTGGAGCTACTGATCATTGCTTTGTCAATCATGGAGACTTTGAAGATTACCAGAAGTATCAGACTCCCTGTCAGGGAGTGGCCACAAATCAGGGAGGAACCTTTAGTATTTTAGGAGTCAGTACTGTCTGAAAATTGATCAATACAAATGGATGTACCTCCACCCTGGTTTTTAGCAAGGCTCTCCACACCCCAGACCTAGTTGCAAACCTGGTCTTAAATAGAAAGTTTGACAATTTGGGATTCTCCATTGTCTTCAAAGGAGGGAAGGCCCTGTTCCAAGACCCATCAGGCACTGTGTTTATGGAGGGAAGTAAGACCAACAGAATGTACCTTCTCAACCTTTGCCCTGCCTTGAACACACCCCCATCCAATCCCACTCAACCACTGCCTACAGACTAGCCCTTACCCAAAAGCACTTGTTGCCAGCTTGCTGAACAAACCTGTTGGACTGGATGTCTGGCATCATAGGTTTGGGCATGCAAGTGTCCAGGCCATTTGTAGTTTGGGTACTCAGGGATTAGTCACCAGATTACATTTTAAGGGGAATGTGAATGTACCAGGACTCTGCAAAGACTGTATCTATGGCAAGCACACTATGTGACCTTTTGACGGTGTCTCAGAGGATGTACAGATGGCAGGGACAAAAGTCTACATCAATTTATGGGGACCTGCCACTATTGATTATCTAGGAGGTGCAAGCTATCTGATGATGTTTACTGATGCCAGCTCATCAAGACTCTATGCTGCTTACCTGGCTAATAAAGCAGGCAGTGCTACTCTAGCTGTGGTGGAGGTGTATGTCAAAGAGGCCAAGTGACAGACTGTAAATTGAGTACAAACAATTCAGGTAGATGGCAGTAGAGAATGGGTTAACCATCTTTGGCACAATTTTTTCCAAGAAACTGGAATTGAGATTAAGACAGTTGTCCCATATGCTCACTTCCCAAAATGGCATTGTGGAATGCTCCTTACATACTGTGTTCAATGGAGTTAGGTGCTTGTTAGCTGAGAGCAGTTTGCCAAAGAGCCTGTGGGCTGAGGCAGTGTCCACCATCATCTATACCTGAAACTTGTTTTCTCAAGAAGAATTGGACTGGAAGGAAGCAGGATGTGGGACATTTATGTTCATTTGGCTGCTATGCCAGGGTCTCTGAGGAGCTGATCAAATTAAAGTTCAACCCTTGATTAATCAAATATGTCATGGTGGGATACTTGAGTCATGGCTATTGCCTTTATGATAAGAATGCATGGATTATTGTCACCAGCAGAGATGTAATCTTTGAAGAAGATGTAGGACATTATACACTCAAGATTTCTGAGGTTGACAATCTTGCCTCAACTATGCCCATGCCTGCCAATGTAACAACACCTGCAATCACATATTCTCGACAACAGATTTCCCCTCAAGTCCAACCTTCTGATGGCCCACTGCACCCTCAACTCACAACACCATCCATTTCCCAGCTTAGCCTGGGACAGAGACTATTTTATGCCAATCATCTCAGGTAGTCTGACTGATGCATGCTATCCTTGAGACTTGAGAGTCTTTAGACATTCAGGTGGCTGTGTGTCAGGTGGAGGAGGAATGGGCTGCAGATAAAGATGCACCCAAGGCGCTACTTACCTGCATTTGCTTTCCTTGCATCAAAAATGGAATCAGCTGAAGTTCAGGTCTCTAGGAGCTACTGGGAGGCAATGCAATGCCCTGACTTGTGGCTCCCAGTGGTAGAGGCTGAATTAAGGGTTATGGATGATAAAAAGGTCTGGGAAATGGTTGATGCAAGAGAAGTACCTGGTGGAAAGAAAGTGGTGGACTGCATGTGGGTTTTTGCCAATAAATTTGATGCTGATGGAAACATTGTGAAGAGGAAGGCTTGGCTTGTTATGAAGGAATATACTCAAGTATGGGGTGAAGACTTTGATAAGACTTACACATTGGTTGTCAGACTGAAGTCCAGGTGCATGATAGTAGCCATTGTGGCATCTCTGGGGATGCACATCTGGCAGGTCAATTTTACTTCTGTTTATCTCAATAGCACATTTGGACACACTATATACATGAGGCCTCCCCTAGGTTTTTGAGGAGGGGAGGGAAAGATACTTCACCTCAAGAAAACCCTTTATAGACTTATGCAGGGTGGCCACAACTGGTAGAATACTCTGGATAAGGCCTATGATGACCTTGGATACCTCACCTCCCAAGCAGATGGCTGTGTTTAATATAAGTGGACCTAGAGGAAGCACACCATCACTGACAATTATAATGATGACATTTTAGAAGCATCCACTACTCTCAAAGGAGCTCAGAAGGTGAAGGATGGACTTGGGTCAAAATTCAAGATAAAAGATATGGAGGAATTGAAATATATTTTGGGGGTATGTTTTGATAGAGACCCAATCACAGGTGACATATCCCTCTCCCAATGTCCTTACCTTGATCAAATGCTGGAGCAATTTGGCTTCAGATCTTTGAACCCCAAGTCTACACCCCTTCCTACTGGGTTGATCCTCATCAAGTCCCAATTCCCACTGAGCAAGTCTGACTAGCATTACATATGAAGGACAAACCATATTGCAAGGCACTTAGATCCTTAATGTGAGCTCAGGCTGTGACTTGACCTGACTTATCATATGCCATTAGTCTCCTAGCTTGATTCCAAAATAATCTCAGACCTGTTCACTGGTGGCCCATGTGATGCAGTATGTGAATGGGACCTTGGACTACCACATTAGATACTGAAAGGAAGGTGATATTTGGCCTGTTGGGTATGTTGATGCAGACTACAGAGGTGATCTTGATACCTACCATTCTACTGAAGACTATATATTTACTATGGCTGGGGGAGAGGTTTCCTGGAGCTCCAAATAGCAACCCACTGTTGCCCACTCTATGACTGAAGCCAAATACATGGTGTTGACTTGAGGAGCACAGTAGGCCATGTGGATGTTCAATTGGCTCTTGGATATTGATCTACCTCAAAATCTCCCTGCCATCCTCCACATTGACAACTCCCTGGCCCAATCTCTTGCTCAGTATACTAAAGGTCATGCCCATGCTAAACACATCAATATTCAACCACCACTACATCTGCAAACATGTCAAGAACGGTGAGATTGATGTGGTTCATATCCCATCTACCAAAAACCCTGCTTATTTCTTTACCAAACCTCTTCCTTGTGCTTGTCATGAATATCTTGTCAGACTACTGAACCTCAAGCCACAGCTGTGAGTCTGGGGGAGTGTTGTGATACAACTCTCAGGTGTGGCAGTGGCATTCAGCTATTTCATTCTCTTTCCTTTTTCATACAGCTTGATTGTCCTTGATTGATACTATACAGTATCTCAGCCACCTCCATCTTATGAGCCTATAAAATCCTCACTCAATTAAGAAATCCCTCAGTTTTTTCTGGTGAACTGAGGGCAAGTCTTTTGTTACAATTTATAACTCCTCTGTAGATCAATTACTTATATCTACAGGTTAAACAGAGTTCTTTCTGGTGAACTAAAGATCAATTACTTACTTGTATCTACAGTTTGATGCTTTTCCAGATATCCATCATCTTCTAATAAAGAATGGGGTGACTGTTTTGTGGGAAATTTGATAGCTCTATAATGGGGCAACTGTAAGGGTGACCTCAGAGAGCTGTGGAACTCACACAACTGGCAGAGGGATATCCAAAGATGTATTAGCAAGTGGCTACAGTGTACAGGGCTAGCTACTCACCTGGCAGAGGGATATCCAAAGAGAATAAGTGTGAAGAGTCTCTGTGCCAGGATGTGGATGCTTCTGGGGCCCCAGAAGCATGGGAATCAACTGTATAGTACACATAAGCCACTGAAAAAGAAGTGTGGGAATAAAAGATGAAAAACTTGGACATTGCTAGAGAATGGATTGGTAATGTCCATCAGGTGACTCTGGCAAGTCAGGTGTTCAGGAAAGGGTCAGATGACCAGGAAGAGATCAGATGACCTTGAGAACAATGTCAGGTGATCAGAAATGTGGACACAATATGTACAGAGAATATTTAAAGGAGAGAAGAAAAGAAAAGGAAGGGGAAAAAGAAAAGAAGAAAGGAGGAAATGGTCCTGTGGATTGTCCCCTTACAGCAACAAAAAGTTAGCTACAGCATTTCTGACTAAGCTGACTCAGCAATGACAAAGAAATTTCCTTTTAAAATAACACATAAGGTCTTTATTGGCTGTTTTGTCTCATTTTATGCATTTAAATCAAAAAAAAAAAAAAATTGGGAGACAACTATATGATGTTTATCCCATACTTTGGCACCATTTCCAGGCTGACACATAGTCTTTGTATTTAGAAATTGCCAAATGCAATTTAGTGGACACTGTTTTTCATGCCTCATGTGTTTCTTGACATAACATGACCATACTTCCCATGGCTCAAAGCTATGGAAGGATGGCCACACAAAGAATGTATGTACATTGGCTTATAAATTCATTGACACACATTGATGGCAGTTCATTAGTGATTCTTGAACCACCTGAAGCAAGTGATATACATCATGTAAATGATTTATTTTGATTTTGGGCTATAAAATGCTGAAATATTGATATTTCAGAGAACCATCCACTGGAAATCAACTACTTACCACTCCTGACAGCAAAGGAGACAGACTATAAGTCATAGACTGATCCTGATGATTGTTGTGCAAACAGAAGATCTGTGGAACAGATCAATACTGTGGTTATACCACCACTTCACTTTGGACTGGATGAAAATGACATGGGAACAGAGGGGATAAGACCTGGGAGTAACAACCAAGCTATGGCCAGTGCTTCTAGCTCTACATGAAAGCCTATTAAACAGCCTCTTCCTGCTGATGAACTATTTTATATAGTCATCTCTGAAACTCATTTGACTGAAGAATAGAATGCTACATTACAGAATCCTGTGCCTAGATTGGTGCCACCTCTCTCTCCTGTTTCACTTAGAAAACAAAATTACATGTCGCTACCTTTACTTATTCTTAATGCTGGAAATCTTCTAGCAGCATTAGAAGAGCAACAGAGACTCAGACACATGGTCTAGAGCTGAGGAGCAGGAAAGGCAACAGGCACAAAGAGTGTTAGAGTAGCAACAAAGGCTTAGAGACTTGCTATTGCTGAGGAGCAGGAAAGGCAGGCTAGGAGACTATTAGAGGAGCAACAGTGGCCTAGAGATCTTGCTATAGCTGACAAGCAGAAAAGGCAACAGGCTCAGAGGCTATTAGAGGAGCAACAGAGGATTAGGCATATTGCTATGGCTGAAGGGTAGGAAAGGCAACAGGTTCAAAGAGTATTAGAAGAGCAACAAAGATGACAAGAAAGAGAAAGACTGGAACAGGAGGTCAGTCATATGCAACTTTGAAGTCAATTTACTTGGACTAATGAAGTTTAATAGCATGTAAATCTCAATCCAGAACATATGCCTTTGAATCAGGCTAGAGCAGCTAGAATTTTACAAGGCTGGAGGGAGGAACATGCTGCTGATCTAGAGGAGGACTTTAATGATTTAGAGCCTCAGAATGACATTCCTCCTGAGGATGACTTGGAATATGTTTGTGCTGCCTTTGACCAATTGATGCAAGATTGTTTGGAGTATATAGATGATTGTATAAATAATGAGGATAATCCTGGGCAGCAGAATGTGCCTGCAGAACTACTTCCTATGCATCATCCTGTTGCACATATACCTGCAGAACAGCTGGATCCTCTATTGGTAGACATTGTCAAACAGCCCATCATAGCAGAGTAACATAATCCTGCTCTCATTCCTTCCATCCCAGAAGTTGTTCAGCCACCTATTGATTGTACCAGTAGAACAGCCAGGTCCTCCTCTCCTTGGTCCTCTTATCCCAGAAGCACCTATTGTACCTATAGGCCAGATGCAGTCCAGAAATGCTCCTCCAAGAGCGTTACAGCCTTATTCAAATGAACCTACACTACATAATCTAAGTCCCATGGATGTTATTTGTCCACATTGTCAAGCCTTGCATTTTGATACTGAAAAGCTCACCAGGTCTACTAGACACATTCCAAAGTTTGGCATATGCTACTTACAAGGCAAGGTTATTTTGCCTAGATTGGCAGATGCTCTACCAGAACTATTGACTCTATCTACTTTATGGTCATCACCCTCTTTCCAATGCTTTCAAAGCATCTATTCAGCGATACAATGCAGCCTTTGCATTCACATCTTTGGGAGTTAAAATTGATCATGCCATCACCAATGCTCCTGGACCATACAGCTTTAGAATCAATGGAGAACTACATCATCTGTCAGGTGTCTTACTTTCCACTGAATGCAATCCACCATTATATGCACAACTCTATTGCTATGATCACAACAAGCAATTGGCTCTTTGTTAACAGAATAATCCTCAATTAGATGGTCAGATGATGGCCTCTTTGCAAGATATGCTTGGTAGAGTCAATCCATTTATTGGCCACTATAAGCAGGCTAGGCAAATCATGGCTGAAATTCCTGAAGGCCAACCACAAAGGCTTTCTGTCACACTTCAAGCAGATTTTGGGGATCATCAGTGCTATAACAATCCTAATGATCAAGAAGGAGTTGCTGCTATCATTTTGGGAGATGGCACAGATGAACAATCAGATTACCATGATATAGTCTTGCGCTTGCATGGAGGAGTTAAAGCAGATCAGCCATCTACATCCATTCTACACTCTATTGCACTATATCATCATCTTTCCAACTGGTAAGCCTGGATTCCACATTAATATTCCATCTCATCTTGGATGAGAAGGTCTATTATGCATATAGGCTTCAACAATACACTTTAGAAGCTAATGCCTCATTGCTTTGGAGTGGTACATTATTCCAGCAATACATTGTGGATGCATGGGCTTCAATTGAGCAATTCAAGCTCAATTGGGTCAGGTTTAATCAAAGAAAGATCAGAGCTGAGGTCTACCAAGGAGTTGTTGATGCTGCAGCTGGAGATGAAGACTTACCTCAGCAAGGCCATTGTATTGTGCTTCCTGCCTCTCATACAGAAAGTGAATGTCACATGCAGCAGTTATGCCAGGACTCTATGGCCATTTGCATGTATTTTCAGAATCCTGGTCTTTTTTTGACAATGACTGCCAATCCAAGGTGGCTTGGAATTGAAGAGGCCCTTCTAAAGGAACCTGCAGTTAATGGAAAGGCGAAGACAGCTTCTGATTGACCTGATATTGTAGCCAGAGTATTTGAACTCACAAATAGTGCAGTCTAGAAGGAAGATCTCTTTGGCATCTGTGTAGCTCATGTCCATGCCATTGAATTTTAAAAGAGGGGACTGCCACATATGCACATCTTGATTTTCTTGCATTTTTATGACAAGATCAAGGATGCAGCTCATGTAGATGCCATTGTTTCAGCTCAAATTCCTAATCTAGCAACTTCAATTGTATCAGGTATCAACTTGATCTTGATATATCTGGGATTCAGTAACTGAATTGTTGTTATTAGGCTGTTACTACCAATATAGTCCATGGTCCATGTGAAGCAGCTTATCCCAATGCAAAGTGCATGGTCAATGGCAAATGTTCCAAAAGATATCCTAAGGAATATCTAGAAGCTACCAAATATGGTGACAATAGCTATCCTCAATATACTAGACTTGACAATGGCTGCTTCTTTGAGAAGCATAGCTATTATTATGACAATTGTGATGTTGTCTCATCCAATCCCTATCTCTCAGCCAAATACCAATGTCACATCAATGTCAAGGTCTGTGCTTCAGGTGCTCCAACTACTCCAGAGGCTTTATGGAATGAGTTTAAGCATTCTATTTGTGATGATCTCCAACACAGATTGCAGCAGGCATGCCAGTATAGGGACAGGATCTTTGCTGATGAAGACCATCATGATTATGGCCTTTATCTCATCAATGACAACTTGAGGAATTCTGGAAAAACTCTGAAAGACTTTTCCAACATGCCAGAGCCCTAGCAAGCTTGGAATTTTATTCCAGGTATCTTTGTCTACATAGAGAACAATGACTTTGAAACTAATCAAATCATTTATAGGTAATAGATTTTTACAAGAAGAAATGGATTATGATGTTGAGAAGTTGAAGAAGAGAGTGGAAGAGAACAAGACCAAGTTCAATGCTGAATAGTTGGAGACCTTCAATGCTGTCATGGGACTCTGTGGAGAATGATTCAGGCAGAATGATATTCATTCACAAGTGCTGGAGGATGTGGCAAGACCTTTGTTTGCAATATTCTGGCCTCTGCTGTTTATTTTACTGGCATAGTGGCATTATGTGTAGCATCATCTGGGATTGCTGCCTTATTGCTGGAGGGGAGTGGATCTGCTCATTCAAGGTTCAAAATTCCAATTCCTGCTCTGGATACATCCATTGCCAACATAAGGAGAGGAACACATCTCTCTGATCTGTTACTAGGCACCAAAGTGGTTATCTAGGATGAAGTTCCAATGCAGCACAAGAATGCCATTGACTCAGTAGATCATGGCTTTAGAAATATCTTGGAAAAGGATATTCCATTTGGTGGAGTGGCTGTGGTCTTTGGAGGGTATTTCAGACAAACTCCTTCAGTTATTCCTTGAGGACTCAGACAGCAGATGATTGCTGCTTCATTGAAAAGAGAAATACTTTGGGACAACATTCAAGTCTACTAGTGCAAAATATGTGGTTGGAGCAGATTCCTGATAATGTTGCTCATGCAGCTTGGTTATTGTATATTGGTGCTGCAAAAAACCTTGAGCATGGACAGACAGTACAACTTCAAGAAACTATGATCTGTGATGACAATTCTATCACTGGATTGATTGCTACCACCTATCCTGATATCAATCATTATCAACAGGATCAGTATTTTCTAGACTGGACCATTCTTTCCAGCAAAAACTGTGATGTAGAGGAGATCAATTCAGAAATTCTGCATTCTGATTCTGTCAAGTCTGATAATGGAAATGTTGATGGCCTATATCCTCTGGAATATTTCAACTCTTTGAGGGCTAGTAGTTTGCCTTTGGCTAGACTGGATCTAATGGTTAGTGTCAGGTCCTGCTGACGACGGGGGCTCAGCTACACTGGCGAGTCCTTACTAGGCAAGCTCAGGAGGCTAAGTATGAGTCTGGGGCTTATCGGAAGCTCCGGTGCAACTACAAGTGGCCTGGGATAAAGGGGGCTCAGGAACTTGTGAGAGAGCTTCTTGGACAGGCATGTGGTCTGAATGTCTTCGGCATCCAAGTAGACCTTGTCTCCAGGCATATATTCTGGTGCGGGAGTCCACCACTGGTTATAGTAATGGGCCATGTCATCTTTGGCCTTGACTAGAGATGCCCTTGCCTCCTCTTGAGCCCGTTTCATGCGGTTCACGAATTCGTTTACAGACTTGTTCTGAGAGAGGTGCTGGCATGGTTCAAAGCCCATGCATGGATTACATCTGGTGTCAAGCAGGAAGGGTGTGGTCTGTGTTGCAGAGTGCACATGGTTGTTGTACTGGAACTCTGCATCTGGGAGCAGCTCATCCTAGTTGTCTTGCCGTTTGCTGCAGAAGATCCGGAGGTACTGTTTTAGCTCCTGGTTGACATGCTCTGTCTGGCCATCTGACTAGGGGTGATATGCAGTGGAGGCCTGAAGCTTGATTCCCAATAGGTGGTACAGTTCCCTGGTGAATTCTGCAATGAACTGGGGACCTCGATCTGACATGAAGGCATCGGAGAGGCCATGCAACTTCCAGACATTTTTGTGGTACAGGTTGGCAGCACCTAGTGCAGAGCAGGTGGTAGTAGTGGGGATGAAGTGCGCTCTCTTTCCTATGCTGTCCACAACCACCATGACAGCATCATAGCCATGTGCATCTGGCAGTTCTGAGATGAAGTCCACTGAGACCATGCTCCACCTTTCTTCAGGAACAGGAAGAGGGTGCAGCTCACTCATTGGTGCCTGACAGGAGGGCTTGGTTCTAAGGCACATGTCACAAGTGCTAGTGTAGGCACCAATATAGCATGACATCTGGGGCCACCAGTAGTTGTGCGACACCAGTTCCAGAGTCTTCCAGCATCCTGGGTGCCCTGCCACCTTGGAATCATGGTGCTGCTGTACAATCTGCTGCCTCAATTCTGGGTCATTTGGCACATAGATGCATTCCGGAACGTTAGGATCCCTTGGTCCAATCGCCACTCCTGACTGTGAATGGAACGGGTCCCTGTCTGTCAGCCTGCCTTGAGCATTGCTGCTGCTTTAGCTACCACATCCTCATGGAGTCCTTCTCGGTTGCCCTTCTGTATATCTGCCAGAATGGATACCTCTTCACCCTGGATTGTCAGACCTTTGAGTGCCCAAATTGCAAACAGCTCCAGCCTAAGCAGGACAATATTGTCATTGTCTCCTGCTCCAGTCCCGTGGTCTGCCCAATGCAACAATGTGTCTGGCTTACCCATACTCTGACTTGGCCTGTGAATTTGCCAGGTAGAGGACCAGTGGACCTGTCATTGGTTGACCTTTTTTGCGATGCAGAAGTACTCTAGGTTCTTGTGATCCATCCAGACCTCAAACTGATGCCGGGCCCCTTCTAAGAAATGATGCCACTCTTTAAAGGAACAGATGATTGCCAGCATCTCTTTGTCATGGATCTCGTAGTTACGCTCCACAGCATTGAGCCTCTTGGAATAGAATGCAATGGGGTGCCATTTCCCATCCTCCTTAGACTGCTGGGAGAGGACAGCTCCAGTGGCAAAGTCTGAGCTGTCTGCCTCTACATGGAATGGCAGGCTGTCATCCAGGGAGATGAGAACTGGTTGGGAGGTCACTGCACGTTTCAGAGTCTTGAAGGCTGTTTGCTGAGCGTCCGTCCACTGCCAAGGCTGGTCCTTTGAAGTCAGGTCAAAGAGAGGGCGGGCATAATGAGAGAAGTCCTGGATGAACTGCTGGTAGAAGTTGGTGAACCCTAGGAAAGATTGGACCTCCTTCTTGTTCCGAGGTGCTAGCCAGTCTGCTACTCCAGCTACCTTCACTGGGTCCATCTCTGCTGTTCCGTGCAAGATGATGAGTCCAAGGTATTCCACTTGGGTCTGCTCAAACTCGCACTTCTGAGGTTTGAGATAGAGCTGGTGTTGGCGGAGTTGTTCCAGAACCAAGCGTACAATGCGGTGGTGCTCCTCTCGGGTCTTGGTAAAGATGAGGATGTCATCGAGGTACACGCACACCACTCCTTCTGCAATGAGGTCATGGAAGATGTCATTCATCATGGTCTGGAATGTAGCTGGGCTATTGGCGAGGCCGAAGAACATGACCAGCGGTTCAAACAGCTCGCGATTTGTCCCGAATGCGGCCTTCCACTCATCTCCTTCATTGATGTGCACATTGTTATAGCCCCAGCAGACATCTAACTTGGTGAAATATCATGCATCGCAGAGGTTATTGACAAGCTCGGAGATGAGGGGGAGGGGGTAGCAATTCTTGACAGTGAGGGTGTTCAGCACACAATAATCCTGCACCAGTTAGAGGGAGCAATCCTTCTTTTTGATGAAGAAGACGGGGAAGGCCATGGGTGACTTGGAAGGGCAAATTCTACCAGACTCAAGGTTCTCCTGGAGGAAGGCATCCAGCTCATCCTGCTCCTTTGGCGCAAGTGGGTAGACCTTGCAGTTTGAGGGCTCTGCATCAGGAACTAACTCTATGGCATGATCCCACTGCTTGCACTCTGGGAGGGAGTCAAAGAAGGTCTTGGAGAACACGTCTTCAAAGTCATGAAGGTAGTCCGGTACGGCATCTTGGAAGGACTTTGGTTGCACGTTCTAGGTGAAGGCCTCTGCCAGACGCTGCGACATGGTCTGACTGGCATGGACCTCCACAACATCCAATGATCGGGGTGGCAAGGCAGCGAGGATCCGGTCACCCTCCTCAATGACTTTGTCAGGAGTGTCAGGCTCTGGGGTTCCCAGTAGGCTGCTACAGCCAGCCTGTTCTGGTTTGGAGTCTTCTCTATCCCTACAAGCATCCTTGTGAGGGGCCTCCTTACAAGGGAATGCTAAGGGAGGAGGGTCCAACAGGTCTAGGTCAGGGTAGGGCAAGGGACCCCATCAGCAGGCTCGGACTGAGGCTCGCTCTCAGGCATGCGCATGATGTTCTGATCGGGCTTCCTCTGCACAGGTTGAGCATTGATGTGGACATCGACTCATTTTGACTTCCCCAGTAGACTAGTCAATATCCAGGTTATGCAGGCACAGCCAGGTGTAGCCTAGGATGATATCCTGCTTCCCTAGACTAGTGATGGCAAACACTGCCCATTCTGCATGGTTGCAATAGCAGAGGATACACTCTGTCACACACCAGATAGAGCCAGCTTCATTGAGGGTACCATCAATGTTGTATACTGGAATGGGTTGGGTCAATGGTCGGGTGGTCAGCTGATGCCTCTTGACAAACACGATGTCCATGAAGAGTCCAGTGGCCCCACTATCCAGAAGAGCCTGGACTCACTGTGTATGCTGTGTATCCGTAGTCTCTATCTCTACCTCCAGAGAGAGGGAGGTGGCTGATGGGATGGAAGCTACTATGTACTTGCATGGAAGACGGCATTCCCAGCTGGGAAGGAGCACTCGGGGAGGAGGATGAGCTTTGGCTGGTGTAGGAGGAAGAGGGGGTACTACAGCTGTGGAGGTCTCAACCAGTTTGCATGTAGAAGAATCAAAAGAAGGAACTGTATTAAAAGATTCTACGGGCAAACATGCAAAGTGGTTAGAGCTAGGCAGTGGAGGCGTATGGTCCATCCACTGCAATGCTAAAAATCCTCCGGCACATCCTCCTCTCCATCCTCCAACGTCTTATCCATCACCTCAGGGGAAGGTATGCCTGCAGCATCCTTTGCAGCTAGGAGCTCCATAATGAGCGCATCCTGTTTGTTAGCTAACAGATAGTGCACATCAAGCCCTTCTGGACAGCTGCGAGCCCAGTGCCCAGGCTTCCTGCAATGGCAGCACACAGAAGGAGGGACTCCTCCCTTCCTTCTAGCAGTGTCAATGTCCATGGGCACTCCCATGGAGATCTTTGCTGGTGGCGTTGCTGCGGGGGCCCAGGGTGCTGGGCCTTGTATGGTGGAGGCGGCTGCAGGGACCGGGAGTGGGGCTGGTGCCCAGCGAGCAGGAGGTTTAGCAGGGAAAGAGGGCAGGTGAAACGACCCAGTCAGCGCTGGCTGCCTGACACCAACAAGTCAAACCAAGCACGTGAACTCAGCACATGACCACTACTGACTGACCGCTAACAACACCGACCATTACCGACAATTCCCTTAACAACCGAGCCAACCTTTGACAATCCAGCCCCCTCTCTACAGCCCCTGACTGGCGACCAACGATCAATCGTAAAACAATTTTCTCTTACTATTTTCTTTCTCGATCTACTTACAATTTTTATCATATTACTTACAATTTTCCTATTCAATAGCGGCCCCCCGACATGCGCTATCACATGCGACCGCTACACTTACTATCTCTTACTGGTTTCCCCTTTTATTTCCTTATGCACCTATAAATACTGCCCTGTCAGTAGCTAAACATGATCAAATCATACCAGAGTCTAGTCCCCATTTCAGACTACACTTAAGATCTCGTTCTCACTCTCGCTTCATTAACAGCTGATTTGGGTTTACCCAGTCCAGTCTCCTTCAGTTTCCACACTCAGCTTAACGGTATTGTTAAACTTAGCACTCGTTGTCTTTGTTATATGCCATATGGGTGCCCTCATCTTGCCTTTGTCAAGCACCATACGGGTGCCCTTGTTTCGCCTTTGTTAACACTAGCACTTATGGCTAGTGACTTGTATATTCCCGTTAACTCCTCCTACATTCTCTAATGACCTTCTGGGTCTTTACAGATCTCTCAACCCACTGCGATTTGGTAGTGACACTAACGGCTGCACTGCTATCTCTTACTGCTCTTGCTCACTTCCTTACTGACCCCGACCTCACAACTCCTTACCGAGTTTCTGGGACTTTGCTTGACTCCTCTCATACACACATAACACTACTACTTGCTAGCTATCCCTATCTAGCTGGTCTTGTTGGTTGTTTCCTGAATGGCAGCTAGGTGGCAAGTCAGCGCATCATTATGGAGCCCACTGCGAGGGGTTCTATAGCAAAATTCCACCAGAAACTCGCCTCCAGGCCAAAAACCACTTACATCTCGTTACCAAAGCTTTGCTCCCAGTAATCCCTTTTGACATTCCTCCTCCTTCGCCATTAACACCCTTAACGACTCCGCCTCGTAACCTTGAAAAGGAACTCGCTACTGCTAGGGAACTTCTCAACGTTAACAAACTCCTAGAGAACTTCCCAGGCCATCACATCAACAACTTCCTTGATGCACCGCTACTGCCATTATCTCCCGATCCCTACTCCCCAGTCCAACCTACTACACCCTTACTGACACCTGTTAACCCTACCGCCATGGGTGACGCCCATCTTCCCTGTCATATGCCACCCCACAACAACTCTACTACACCCAAGTGGGATGAGAGTTGCCCTCGAGAGCTCACCCAGTACACGCCGTTTATTCCAGCAAGGCATACTGACTTTGTTATGGTCCAAACTCATCTGCCGTCTAGAAATCACCCTTCCCAATCATCACCCAGAGGACTCCTATGAGGTAGACCAAGTCTTTGAAGCTGCCAAATGGGTTCTGAAGGGTACTGACACCACCATGACTTCGAAAAAGCCAACGACCACTAACGCTAAGACTCCCACCATTAACACCACTGCCCCTGTACCAACTACCATCATTAAAAAGGAACCTCTCGACATTGCTGCCACCGCTATTGTTAACGCTCTGGCACGTATGGAGGAAAAAATGGCTGCATTGACTGCCGGTAACACTTCTCAGTCCCGTGCCTCTCGACCTCCTAGTGACAGCTGCCACTTCTGCGGCAAAACCAGTCACACAATGGTACGAGGCAATTGTGTTAAGCTGGAAAGATTCATCAGTCAAGGCAAGATCGAACAGAACCACGAAGGCAAGGTTGTCTTACCGTCTGGCACTATGATCCCCAACTACATTGGCAAATGACTCTACATGGAACGTATTGACAAATGGCACAGGCTCAACCCCAACCAGCTTCTTACCAGCCTCCTCTCCGCTAACACTAACCCCAATGCGGAACAGCTCCAAGGCATGTCACAGATGTTTATCCACGAGGTCTTGCAACTGGAACCCGCTAGCCCAGGAACGTTATCCCAGGAAGAACATGTCGCTGCTTTAGAAAGGGAACTTTATGCTCTACGTCGCCCCGCAGAAGTCTTTGATGGTATCGAGATCCCTTGCACTAAAGGATATCAACCGGTTCCCCCTAAAGCCGCTAATGACTCTGCCGCTACCAGTTCCTCTGCCGCTAACAAACGATCTGTTCCTGCCAGTCCTCCTGTTGCTAACAAACATCCTGCCACTGCCTCTGCTACCAGCTCCATGAAAGCCCCTGAGCTGCCAGTTGTTAACCATGTTCCCATGGTAGATCCTCCAGTTCACCCTTATTCCGGTATCTTGTCTCGCTATCAACCCCTGACCAATCGAAACTTTGGCACTCCAGACAAACGCCCTGACGCTGCTTACCAAAGTATGGCTCCCATCTATGATATCAAACAGTCCAAGCAGGTATTTGACCAGGTACTCCAGACCAAGCTTACCGTCTCTGTCAGCAAACTCTGCTCCCTCTTTAACAACATCTGGAACCAGTTCAGAAACGCCGTTATGCCTAAACGAACCGCGCCTCCTAACATCACCGCTTTCCAAGAGTCTACTGACATCCTTGACAATGCTCTACCTTCATTTTCCCTTAACAATACCCCTGCTACCGACTCTCCACTTACCGATGCCGCTAGAGCCCAGGTCACTTCGATAGATCTGGTGGAAGCATACATCAAGTCGCTACCGCCTGGCGAGGAGCTGGTTACATTGACAGTCACTCAGGAATCTCAGGCAATTTGGTCCATCATGCTCTTGGTCAGTAATCGCGAGGAAATCAAATGTATAGCGGATAGTGGCTCCCAGATCATCTCCATGTCTGCTGAAGTCGCTAACTATCTTGGCATCTCTTACGACCCCAGCATCATTCTGAACATGCAGAGCGCTAACGGTACTATGGACAAATCTCTCGGTCTAGCTCGTAATGTCCCTTGCACTGTAGGCAGTATCACACTGTACCTTCAGATCCACATTCTATGCTTGCCCGCTTACAATATCCTGCTTGGTCACCCCTTTGATGTCCTTACCAAGAGTACTGTCAACACACTTAGCAAAACAGAGACCACAATAACAATAACGGACCCCAATACCGGACTTTGTCGCACCATCCCTACATTTCCCTGCGGTCAGTACAAGCAACAGAAGGTTCAGCCCAAGTATAGCGCTGGACCGCCCCGTTGCTTTCGGCACCACCCTCACAGTTAACGACTTGGAGGAAGACTTAGCAGTCGTCCTCAATTACGACCACCAAAAGCACTGTGTTATAGTGCAATCGCATACCCCGCTCGATCACAAAATATTAGAAAACCCAAAAACAGTTTCCGACAATCTCTCTCTTGCTTATTTATATGCAACTGCTAGCGACCTTACTGAGACCGTTATCCCGCCACGCTCTTATTTTGTTTCCACTAGTCTCTCTAATCCCTCGATTCTTGGTCAAGCATCTGGAATGCTCAATACCCTCTCAGCCCCCATTTACGTTAATGTCCCCTTCCCAGCCGTTTATGCTGCCACTGAACAAAAACGCAAAGGAGTCCAAGTCAAGAAGAAATATAAGCCAGTCACGTTGAAGACCAAGCCCATCGCTAGCCAGGTTAGCGAGGAGTTTTGAATCGAACAACATATCCTTGGTGACCCCTTAGCAAACATACCCAAGCTTGATCCTAAGCCCCTTTCCTTCTTACTGACTCCTCGTTTTACCAAAGACTGCAAAGCGACTTTTGTTAAGGAACACGATACCGGCTTTCTTACCCAAGATGAGGTTAACGTACTCATAGACCTTGTCACTAAGCAACAAAACACATTTGCTTGGGAAGACTCTGAAAGAGGTAGCCTTTGACCCAACTTCTTCTCCCCCATTCGCATACCAACCATCCCTCACGTCCCTTGGGTTCAGCACAACCGACTGATACCACCAGGCCTCGAAAGGGAGATCTGCGAGATCATACGTAGCAAGATCCAAGCAGGCATTTACAAACCTTCAAACTCCACTTACCGGTCCCGCTGGTTTTGTGTCTTGAAGAAAAATGGTAAACTTCGCCTAGTCCACAGTTTCAAGCCGTTAAACCAAGTCACAATCCGCCACTCTGGAGTTCCCCCTTTCCCTGACCATGTTGCCGAATCCTTTGCTGGCCACATTTGCGGCGCTACCCTTGACCTCTACATTGGCTATGACGAATGCATTATCAACCCCGCTTCCCACAACTTAACGACATTCCAGACACTGTTTGGCGCTCTCTGTTTAGTAACACTACCGATGGGATGGACTAATGCTGTGCCCATCTTCCATGACAACGTCACCCACATCCTCCAGCCCAAGATCCCCCATAATGCACTCAGCTTCATTGACAATGTCAGCGTTAAAGGCCTGAAAGACTGGAAACTTGTTAACGGCACACCCGCTAAGCATCCTGATAACCCCAACATTTGTTTAGCGCTTTGGGAGTTCTTTGAACTCCTGAACTGTGTCCTTCAGCAGATGAAGTACTGCGGTGGTACTTTCTCTGACCATAAGCTAGTCCTTTGCGCACCCACCTTTAAGATCCTGGGCCACGTTTGCATTCCTAACAGCCGAATTCCTGACGAAAACCATTTAGCATTATTGGACCGCTGGGGCCCTTGCCAGTCATTAACCGAAGTCCACGCTTTCCTAGGTACTGTTGGAGTCCTCCGGATGTTCGTTAAGAACTTCGCCCATTGCGCCCATCACCTAACAAAGCTCACCCGCACTGGAGTTCCCTCCAAATTTGGACCCGATCAGCTTAACGCCCAGAAAGACCTTGTCAAGGCCCTGCACGATGCTAAACCCCTCGTTCCTATCGACTATTATCTTAGCAGTTGACACTTCCTACATAGCAGTCAGTTACTACCTTTGCCAGTGCACTACTGACAATCGCAAACAGCATTGCTATAACCGTTTTGGCTCCATCACCCTTAACGAATGTGAGGCTCGCTTCTGTCAGCCCAAGCTTGAGCTTTATGGTTTATACCAAGCCTTGCAGGTGCTATGCATGTACCTCCTAGGCGTTAGAAACCTTATTGTCAAAGTTGATGCTCGCTACATTAAAGGAATGCTGCAGAACCCAGACATTCAGCCCTCCGCTAGCATGAACTGCTGGATCATGGCTATCCTCATGTTCCACTTCAAGCTCATCCACATTAAAGGAACCTTCCATGGACCCAACGGACTTTTGCAACGACCGTTACAGCCTACCGACCCTCCCCCAGAAGATACCAACAACGACATCTTCAAAGATTGGGTCGACTGTATGCACAGATTTATGCACCATGTTCAGTTACCAACTGCTCTTGCCCGCTCCGCCTCTACCGCCCCTTGTTTACCCCCATTTGCCCATTCCCTTCCGACTCTAGCGACCTTTGTTAACAACACTGTTCCCCTTACTGAAGTCTTGGTTCCACCCGTTACCAACCCCCTTTCCTACGACAACATTCCTCGCTCTCCCAAGGCCCTTGCCGGCAACAAAAGAGTTCAACTTGTTAAGTAGTGGCTTACCAACTTCAAGCAACTGCCTGGCCTTAACGACAAGGCCCTCGCTACCTTCCTCCACTACGCTAGCAGCTTCTTCCTTGCTAATGGCAAGCTTTGGCAATGCAATCGTAATGGTGAGCACAAGCTCTTCATACTGACCAACTCGCAACTTTGCATCCTGCACGCTATGCACGACGACCTTGGACATCGCGGTCTATTTGCTACAAGAGCCGCCCTGCTGGAGCGCTTTTGGTGGCCCCAGGTAGCGGCCAATATTGTTTGGTACATCTGTTCATGCCACATTTGCCAAGTCCACCAAACAACCAAAGTCCTCATACTGCCTACCATTGCTACCCCTGCTGCTCTCTCCAGAAAAATCTATATCAACACCATGTTCATGCTGCCTTCAAACAAGTTCAAATATATCATCCAAGGACAATGTTTGTTAATCCACTACCCCAAATCCCGCATGCTTGTTTGCAAAAATACTGATTCTATTGCTAAGTGGCTCTTCAAAGCCATCATCTGCCGCTGGGGTGCCCTTAACAAAATCATTACCAATAATGGCCCTCCCATCATCAAAGCCATCGCTTACCTTGCCAAGAAGTACCACATCAACCACATTTGCATATCTGGTTACAACAAATGCACTAACAGTATTGCCGAACGACCCCACTTTGATGTTAGACAGGCCCTCTTCAAAGCTGTTTACGGAGACCAGTCCAAGTGGAGCTCAGCTGCTTACTCTGTCTTCTGGTTGGAACATATTACTGTCTGCTGACACATGGGGTGTTCCCCCTACTATGCCACTACTGGTACCCATCCCTTGTTCCCCACCAACATTGTAGAAGCGACCTACCTCCAGCCACCTCCTGATTCCTTGTTAATGACTACCGATCTCATCGCCCAACGTGCCATCGACCTCCAATGCAGACAAGCCAATCTTGACCGTTTACACAACATTGTTCTTACCACCCACTGTTTAGCTGCTATTTGTTTTGAACAAGAACATGCCACTACAATTTGAGATTACAACTTCAAGCAAGGAGACCTAGTATTGATGAGGAATACACAAATTGAAGTCACCCATAACAAGAAGATGCGACCTCAATACCTAGGACCACTAGTGGTAATCTCACATAACCGAGGAGGCGCTTACATTCTCTGCAAACTGGATGGATCAGTACTCCACCGACCAGTAGCAGCCTTTTGTTTGGTCCCTTATTTCAGCTGCAAACACATCCCTATACCTACCGACGTCTTTGACATTGATACCAACCATTTAAGAATGTTAGAAGAAACTGACTTACTAGACAATGAAGACTCCCTTAATAATCACAATGAACCATTGAACAATAATGTTGAAGAAGACTAGAAAATACCGTTTACCACCTATACACCCCACTCCCCATTAAAACCCCAAAAACTTAATGGCTTTCGATAAGCCCTCATTTCTATTGTTTTGTTCCTCTCATCATTTTACTTATACCTTTTCTTATTTATCACAGACATTCTTTCTACCTAGGTTTTTCCAACAAGCCATTTACCATTAAGCCTTTTATTTATCCTTTCTAACTTGTCACCACCATTCCCTATCCGCCTTTTGTTAAGACGCAGTCCGCCTTTTGTTAAGACACAGTCGTTAAGCGACGTTGCACAAGCGCCATGATGATCTACTGAGCATTTACCCCTTGTACCCGTTTTACTTCTTTCGCTTTGCCCCTTTGTTTGTTTCTGTTCACACTTTCTCAGACTGCTATCTTAGCAGTCAGACCAGACTTTGAGAAACAGCTTTATTGTTTAAAAAAAACCCTTAAGGGGGTCAGTCTGCAACAATGATAGTCTCCAACAATGATAGAACAAAAGAAAAACTAAAATAAAAATTGTTTTTTTAGGGCGCAGCAGGAGGAAGGTCATCATCTGAGGGCAGTTCTCCATCCCCCAACTTCCTCCAGTACTCTTCCATCACACCCACCTTGGACTGCCACACAATAAAGGCATTGCAGTTGTCCTGGTAGCGCGACAGTGCACCCTGCGCCCTTGCCAACAGCCAGAAACAAGCTCGCACCACCCACAAGTCGTTCTCCACCACCTGCATATCCCTCCAACTTCTGCCACCCTTGCCCAATACCACTCCAAGTTGCCTCTGGGATTGAATGGGAACAGGACCAGTAGGTCCTCGCCCAGCCACTTGATCTCCTCCTCCTCAATAGTTGGTCGAGGAGGAGCCCCAAATCTCTCCACCTAGCAAATTTTGTTAGCGCTAACGGTCCATCGTTAAGGAAGAGCAAACTTACCAAATCCCTCGCTTCCGCCTCCCCTGTTTTGTCACCCATCTCCACCTCTGGCATCTCCAGCTCTACCGGCCTGTCATTAAGCCCGGCTACCAGCTCCACCTCCTCTGCTACTTCCGCCCCAGCCAAGCTTTGCTTGACTGCCCTTGCTTCCGCTTCCTTCTCCTTGGGGGGAGTCGCCTCGCAAACTCCCTTGACCGAGCCCTCCTTGTCAGACTCCACCTGACGCCATTTAGAACCCTTTGCTGACATTGGTACCTTGTCCCCACTCAATTCCACTACCAACCAACTCCTTACCACTCCCTTCCCCTTGCCAACTCCCTCTGCTACCGTCCCCTCCTGTCTTGTCGGCAGGAGGAGAGTTGCCTTCTTAACGGTGGGTGTCCTGCCACCCACCGCTATCTCTCACTGCTCCTCCAGATACTTCCTTGCCACCTTAACCAAGGCGGCATCCTCTGCCTTCTTCTCTTTATGGCCCCCATGCCGGCCCCATGACGACTGCCCATGGGCAGAACACCTCTTGCTAGCCTCATTGCAACAATAGCAAGGGAAGGTGCTGGTAGGATACCAGCACCCCTCGGGATTGTTGACAGCCCAGCAGCCATTGGACTACCATTGCCGTTAGCAAAAGATAGAGGTGGCAAAAAGCAACTGCAACTTACCGCACCAACCCTCTCGCAGAAAGCCACCCTAGCGGCTGGTGCCACCAATTTCCTCCCCTTCCTGCCAACCTGCTTGCTGGCACCCGCTCCCATATCCAGAACTGTCACAGGCAAGCACCCACACAGAAATCACTTCAGCTCCCAGTTGTTGAAAGATGCGGGAAGCACAAACTCCTAGCAAAAGCTGTTAGCAGGGACCATTAACAGTACAAGACCCTGTACCTCTTCTTTGCTCTCATTGTTGCTGATTGTTCCCCTCTTCTTGCCCTTGCCTTTCTGCAACAGAGTCTAGGGGAGCCGTTAACACTTAACCAGAACACTGCTGAAAAGTTCTTACCAGTTCCTCTTCATCATTACTCTCGCCCGCATGCTCCTTGCCCTTCAGTGATTGCTGCTAATGCCAGCCATTAAATATCTGACCAATGGCAACAAAACAAGCTCACCTTGGAGATCATCATCATCCTTGGCCTTGTTCTGACCCCTTGCATTGGAGTCTTTGGAGCCTGCAGTAACGCTGGTGACTCTGCTCCAGCGTTACCAGCAGCGCTGCCCTGCCGACTCAAGCCCTTGCCACGGTCCTCCCTTGGCCTCGTACCCACCAATGCCATCAGGTCCTTTGGTGGATGCTGAAAAAAGAACTGTTTGTCAAAAGACAGTTCTGAAAAGAGCTAACAGATACCTTAACAACATTGCTAAGCCACTTAGCAACACCGTTAATGCTTACCATCATTGATGCTTCTGCAACCTCCTCCACCTCCATCTCTCCTGCTGGCTGCTTGCCCTTGATGCAACCGTTAGACTACCGAAAACACCTTTAAGAAACAAAGAAACTTACAAAATGTTGGTCAAAAGGCTGCATCCAGGCCTCCTCCTTGTACTGGGCATATAATGCCCGGCACTCCTCCTCAACCACCACCTGCTCTGCCCATGTGACACCGCTCCTGCTGGCCAACTCAAACCAATGCAGGTATGTTGACAGGATCAATGTGACTGCCGATTGAGGGTTGGTAGCAAGAAGCGCACGCCCCATTGCGAGCACTTTGGGCGCCTTTTTGAGAAAACCCTGGGTGGCCATGAACTGTGCAAAGGTGGTAGAGTAGTTGAAGGAGGCAGGTGTTGACATTGGAAGGGATGAAAAGATGAAGTCTAAAGAGTTGCTGAAATTTACTTATGGCTTTTGGTATGGTGCACGGACCAAGACCCCCCCTGCACGGACCACAACTAATGATCACGAGACTTCGAGGATTTTCTTTTGACTGGGGACAGTTAGTTTTTCAGTCAAGGGGAGATGATACAACCCAGTCAGCACTGGCTGCTCGACACTGACAAGTCAAACCAAGCACGTGACATCAGCACATGACCACTACTGACCAATCGCTAACGACACTGACCGTTACTGACCATTGCATTAACGACCAAGCCGACCTTGGACAATCCAGCCCCCTCTACAGCCCCCAACTGGTGGCTGACAATTGATTGTGACCGTGTTACCAATGACTCAACGATTGTAAAATAATTTTCACTTACAATTTTCTTTCTCGATCTACTTACAATTTTCTCATATTACTTATAATTTTCCTATTCAATAGCAGCCCCTGACATGCGCTATCCATGCAACCGCTACACTTACTATCTCTTACTGGTTTCCCCTTTTACTACATTATGTACCTATAAATACTGCCATGTCAGTAGCTAAATATCATCAAATCATACTAGAGTCTAGTCACCGTTTCAGACTATGCTTCAGATCTCTTTCTCGTGTTTGCTTCATTACCGACTGATTTAGAATTACCCAGTCCAGTCTCCTCTTGTTTGCTCGCTCAGCTTAACGGTCTTGTTAAACTTAGCACTTGTCGCCTTCGTTACATGCCATACGGGCACCCTCGCTTTGCCTTCATTAAAGCACCATACGGGTGCCCTCATCAAGCCTTTGTTAACGCTAGCACCTACAGCTAGCGACTTGTATATTTTTGTTAACTCCTCCTATATTCCTTAACAACCTTCTGGGTCTTCACAGATCTTCCAAAAACCGCTGCAATTCAGTAGCGACACTAACAGCCACACCGTTATCTCTTACCATTGCCTCACTTCCTTACCGACTTCAACCTCACAACTCCTTACCGGGTTTCTGGGACTTTGCTTGACTCCTCTCACACACACATAACACTACTACTTGCTAGCTACCCTATCTGGAGAAGGTCTTGGAGAATACATCCTCAAAGTCATGGAGGTAGTCTGGTACAGCAGCTTGGAAGGACTTTGGCTGCACATTCTGTGTGAAGGCCTCTGCCAAACGCTGTGATGTGGTCTGACTGGCACAGATCTCAGCAGTGTCTGGTGGTTGGGGTAGTAAGGCTGCCAGGATCCAATTGCCTTCCTCAATGACTTCATCTGGAGTATCAGGCTCCAGAGTTCCCTGCAAGTCGCTACTGCTAGCCTGTTTCAATTTGGAGTCTCCTCTTGGTCTTGGAGCATCCTTGTGAGGGGCCTCCTTACAAGGGAATGCTAAGGGAAGAGGGTCCAACAGGTCCAGGTCAGGGTAGGGCAGGGGACCCCATTGACAGGCTTGGACTGCAGCTTGCTCCTGAACATGGGCATGACGCTCTGATCTGGCTTCCTCCATGCATGTGGAGCACTGACATGGACACCAACTCATTTTGACTTCCCCTGTAGACCAGTCAATATCCAGATTATGCAGATGGAGCTAGGTGTAACCTAGAATCACATCCTGCTTCCCAAGACTGGTAAAGGCAAACTCTGCCTGCTCTGCATGGTTGCAATAGCAGAGGATGCACTCTGTCACACACTGGATAGAGCCAGCTTTGTTGAGAGTACCGTCAATGTTGTATACAGGGATGGGTCAGGTCAGTGGTCAGATGGTCAGCTGATGCTGCTCAACAAATGCGGCATCCATGAAGAGTCCAGTGGCTCCACTATCCAGCAGAGCCTAGACATGCTGTGTATGCTGCCATGTTGGTAGTCTCTAGCTCTACTTCAAGGGAGAGAGAGGTAGCGGATGGAATGGAGGCCACAATGTATTGACGTAGAAGTTGCTGCTCCCAACTAGGGATGTGTGCTTGGAGAGGAGGGGGAGGTTTGGCAGGTGCTGGAGGAAGAGGAGGTAGTATGGCTGCAGAGGTCTCAACAGGTCTGCATACCAAAGAATCAACAATGGGAGTTATATTTGGGGATTCTACAGAAAGACATGCAAAACAGTTGAAGCTGAGCAGTGGAGGTGTATGGTCCATCCACTGCAATGCTAAAAATCCTCTGGCAAATCCTCTTCCTCAGCCTCTGACACCCTATCTGCCACCTTGGAGGAGGGCACACCCACCGCATCCTTGGTCACCAAGAGCTCGATGATGAGTGCATCCCACTCATCAGTGGACAGGTAGCAGACGTTGAGCCCTTCTGGGCAATTGCGGGCTCAGTTACCAAGCTTTCCACATCAGTGGCATGTAGAGGCAGGGACTCCTCCCCTCCTCCAAGCAGCGTCGATGCCTATGGGAACCCCCATGGAGATCTTTGCTGAAGGTGCTGGACCTCGTGCAGCTGGAGCAGCTGTGGGTGCAGGTAGCAGGGCAGGTGCCCAATGAGTGGGTGGCTTTGCAGGAGGGAGAAGCGGCATTAGTGGGTGTGACTAAGAGGGGTGGAACGCTTCAAACTGTTGGTCTGCATGAGCGTTTTGGTCTACCAGATGTGCCATCACAATCCAGCCTTCTATGTCGTTGTCCCGGGGTTGTCCTTCTACCATGCTATCAATCTGCTTATGGGTTGATGTGTCCAGCCCATGCCAAAAATGAAGGACCAGTTGCATGGACCTGGGGAACCCCGAGCACCAAAACAACTGTTTGAACCTGTCCACATACGTGTTGAGGGTGTGGCCCTGTTGATGATAGGAGGTGCCCTCTAGTGTGAGGGCTGCATGTTGCGCCTTGTCCAGGTGCATGAACTCGGAAAGGAACCAAGACTCAAAGGCAGCCCAGTTGGGGAACATGTTGGTGTTGTCCTCCAAAATCTCCTGCACCAAATTGGCCGCATGTCCAGCATTCATGTAGGACAATACCCACTTAATTGTTCATGTCAGGTCGCCAAAGAATAATGCGTGCAAACTAATGTACAGTTTGCGGGCAGTCAGGAATTGGCGACCTTGTGCCTGATCTCCATCAAAAGAAGGGGGAGGGGCTGCCTTGATTGCAGATGAGGTCTTGGAGACCATCATTGTCGTGGAGGGAGGCAGCGGGGTGACGGTCGCTGCTGGGAGGACTCCAGAGGTAGAATGATCTGGAGTGAGGGGGTGTGGGAGAAAGCCAAGGGGCTGGGGGTGATTCCTAAGGAAGCGGAGCACATGGAGGAGATGAGTTCTTCAAGCTGGGTCTGCATGGTAGAAAGCTGCTGAGAGAGCGCAAGTTGGGTGGTGTTGGAGGTGGAGAAGCCCTGTTCTACAGCCTGTAATCGAGCATAGGCATCGTCCTGAGCCAGGGCAGAGGTGCCTGGGGTAGGAGGGAGGTCTGAGACTGGGGTAGCATGCATGATAGAGGAGAAACCAAGAGAGGACTGGTGGGGGAGCTAACAGGCAGGAGTGGGGCCCTGGAGGCAGAAAGGAAGCTGACAGGGGAGCGCAACTGCTTGGGTGAACCCAGATCAGTCAGGAGAGACTTATTCTGCTGTAAGAGCAACCTCAGAGAGCTGTGGAACTCACACAACTGGCAGAGGGATATCCAAAGTTGTATTAGCAAATGGCTACAGTGTACAGGGCTAGCTACTCACCTGGCAGAGGGATATCCAAAGAAAATAAGTCTGAGGAGTCCCTATGCCAGGATGTGGACGCTTCTGGGGCCCCAGAAGCATGGGAATCAACTATATAGTACATATAAGCCACTGAAAAAGGAGTGTGGGAATAAAAGATGAAAAACTCGGACATTGCCAGAGAATGGATTGGTAATGTCCATCAGGTGACTCTGGCAAGTCAGGTGGTCAGAAAAGAGTCAGATGACCAGGAAGAGATCAGATGACCTTGAGAACAATGTCAGGTGATCAGAAATGTGGACACAATATGTACAGAGAATATCTAAAGGAAAGGAGAAGAGAAAAGGAAGGAGGAAAAGGAAAGGAGAAAGGAGGGAATGGTCGATTGTCCCCTTACAAAAACTACAAAAGAGTCCCAGCGACTTTCTGGATTTCATCATCTCAGCTCTTCTAATATTTTGACACCTGCCTTCTTCAACTACTCTACCACCTTTGTGCAATTTGTGGCTGTGCAAGATTTCCTCAAGAAGGCGCCCAAGGTGCTTGCAATTGGGGTGTGTGCTTCTTGTGATCAATCCCCAGTCAGCAGCTATGTTGATTTTGTTGACGTACCTGCACTGGTTTGAGTCAGCTGGCAGAAGTGGCATGGCATGGCCTGAGCAGATAGCGGTGGGTGAAGAATGTTGGGCGCTGTATGCCCAATACCAGGAAAAGGCCTGGATGCAGCCCTTCAATAAACATTTTGTAAGTTCTTTGTTTACTAATGGTGCTTTCAGTATGCTAATGCCTTCATTAAGGGTGCAAAGCTAGAGGGGAAGATGGAGGTGGAGGAGATTGCAGTGGAGCCAATGATGGTAAGCGCTAACAGTATCACTAAGAGCTTAGTGATATTGTTAAGGGTATGCTTAGTTGTTTGAAGAACTGTCTTTTGATGAGCAGTTTTTCTTCCAGCACCCAGTTAAGGATCCAAAGGCATTGGCTGGCAAGAGGACAAGAGAGGACTGTGGCAAGCGGCAGGGAGGAACTACCAGTAACGCTGGAGTGAAGTCACCTGCATTACTGCAAACTCCCAAGACTCCAAAGCAAGGGGCCAGTACAAGGCCAAGAATGATGACAATTCCCAAGGTAAGTTTAATGGCTTTGTTATGGCAGCAAGGGTGTTAACGGTAATTGCTAGCAGAAGACACTGAAAGGTAAGGAGAGAGCAGCGGCAGAGGGCAAAGAAGATGACAAGGAACCAGTAAGCTTTCACTTTGAATGGTAACAGTCAGGCGCTAACGACTCTCTCAGACTAGAAAGACAAGGGGAAGCAGAAAGTGGAGTCAAGCAATGAGGAGAGCAACGACAAGGTAGAGAACATTTTGTTAACAATGTTTAGTCATGCTAATAACTCCTGTTTACAGTTTGTGCCACCCACATTGTTTAACAATCAAGAATTGTGGTGGCTGCTGAAGAAGTGCCTCCCTTGAACAGTTTTGGACAAAGGTCTGGGCATGGGCAAACATGTTGGGAGGAAGGAGAGGAAGTTGGCGGCCCCCACTGCAAGGGCAGCATTTGGAGAGTGGGTCAGGGCGGTAAGAGTTTCTTTGTTGCTCTTCTAACAAATCTTGGCTAATGTGTCATGACCCCGCCACCCCCAGACCCCCATATGCTGCCCCAGCCCCAACACACACCTCCCCCGCACCCCTTGCACACCTCCAGGACCGCCAACAACCTCTCAATGCTGCACCGGCAACACCTGCGGCCATCTCTGAACAGATCCCCAGCCATCACCGAGCCCTGGCATCTCAGCCGACATGTCACTCCAAGGCTTCCCTGTCACCAGACACATCTGGACCCCCCGCATCCCGGCCATCACATAACATTCCGCAACATTCCTCCTGCAAACTGTTGGCACGTCACAAGGCCACCTGCTTCTGTGGCACCACGCACTGCGACCACCAACTCGCCCGACGCAAGACCATCGTAACCCGTGCCAGCACGCCCCGACAACTATCACAACCCCAGGGCTGGGAGCCAGCCCCAGGACTTAGCCGGAGGAATCAGATGCTTCGGTCCTGGGCTAGAATCCTACCCAGGACTTAGTGGAAGGGCAGTACATAAACTATAGGATAGCATACGAGTCAGGTAGTCTTGATATTAATCATAGTTTTCCGTATTTCTGTAATCTCTGTCTCTGTCTCAATCTCAATCTATTCTTGTGCCTCTCCTCTCTCTCTCTTGTCTCGTCTCTTGTCTCTCATCTCTGTGCCTCGTGTTTCCATTCTGTGACTCGTATCTCTATTCCGTGTCTCTCCTCCATTTCTCTATCTACTGTTCCATATCTCTTTCTCTCTATTCCTACTCTCTGTTCCGTGTCTCCTCTCATTCCCCAGTTACTCAACCAACCCACCCCCCATCCATTCGGTACCTATCTCCACCCACTTCCAAAACTACCTCTGCCCCCCAATCAATACTATCCTCCCCGTTCCCCCCTC